>CM047986.1:6791172-6803004 GCA_026261665.1 Melanotaenia duboulayi
GCACGTCACTGGATCACCACACAAAGAGGGCAACCATAAAAAAAAAAAAAAAAACTTTATATCATTTCAATAGAGGAGGATAATAGGATTGGATTTCAAATGTTTGACTAAATAAATAAACAGTTTTTGCCTAAATTCAAACTGCTGAACAAACAGTTAAGAAAACTGAATAAATATGCTTGAGGAGGATGTCAGGCTTAAATGGTGCCACATTTGTAAGGAAAATGTATTTTTGTGATCAGCAGAGTTGAAAATGTTGGTTTTGCCCATTAAAAACTTGCCAAATCTTTTTGCTAATGCCATAAAGCTTATTCTGCATTTGACTTGTTTTTGAGTATCTGATACCTCAGGTACTAGCAGTCAAGTGCTTGGTTGGCAGTTGATTAGAAACATCTGTTAGTGCTGACCCTGCTACGGTGGTCAGTTGAGATTATAGGGTCAAAGTGTGGAGAAGGGAACACAATGCTTATTGCATTGTGACAACCTTTGATGGAGGCAGTGTGATGTGTGAGGCAGCATCTCCCTCATTGCAAAAATGAGCGCTTGACATGTCAAGACATCTTGGTTTAATAAAAAAAATGTAAGAAAACACAAATATATCATTAAGGTATTTAAATAAAAATGGTAATACATACAGAAAATTTAATTTTAGACTATTTTAATCATGGTTGCATGCCAACTGTGATACAATTTCATGGTCAGTCAAATTACTAGTCAGTTCTGCTGTCTCTGTTGTACATGCACATGTCTTTTGTGCAGCAAAGTCTTGTAGAGTCATTGAGGCTCACTAACGTAAGAAGTCAAGGACAAGCTGACTACAGTTTGAAGCTGTTTTGTAGTGGAAGTTTACATGTTTTGCATGCTTTTGTACCTCTGTTCCTAATTTAAAAAATAAAATTTACCTGGTTAACTTTAAATGTTTATTGTCTGCTGATGTTTTCTCTTACTTTAAACTGCAAATTCAGAAAGACAAACAGACTGCATATTAAAAAGTTCAAATTAATACTAAACCATTTTTTCTGAATTTTCATCCCCAGTAAGATTGACCACAGTCAGGCTGACACCAGTATGATGTCAGCAAGGTACAAATAATTCAAATGGATCGGTTTGTAATAACTAACTTTGAGGACCTGGAAATTCAGCTCCTCAGTTTCCACCCAGCCAAGCCGACAACTTCTCCAAGTTGGTGTCCACCCTGCGTACGAGCTCCGGAGTCGCACCCAGACGTTCTGAGCTAGGATAGCACCCAGTTTACAAGTAAGCTCCTGACTGTTCACAGCTCGACACACACCAGCACACAAATCCGCAGCTTGCCAGTTGCAGGCGACAGTGTCCGAATTTTGCGAGACACCAGGAAACCGCCCGCTCCAAACAGCAGAAACCCAGTTATCATGAATCCAAATGTGTAGATGTCCTCTGCATCCTCAACTCAAAGAATCGACAGACACATGACCTTCCACACCCTCCAGGAATGCATTGAGAGACCAGCTGATCAGATCCATGGTCCTAGATTCAGAACAGAAATGCAGAGAGAGGCTCAGAGATGACAGGACAGGTAAAAGGGCAGAGTGTGAGGAGGGAGAGAGAAGAAACAGAGCAGGAAGAGAAATGTCAAATTTATAGTCTGACCTTACTTTTGTGTTTAGGTGAGTTTTGCTTGACAAAAAGGAATTTTCCCCTCCTTGTGTAAAGTACCAATCCCCAAAGTATTACACATGTTGGCATTGAACTTTACAACCAGTAAACCAGTTACAATGAACTGGTGCTGTTTAATGAACAATGCATTAAAATGATACTTTATCAGGACTCCAAGCTGCTTAAATGAGCAGCCTTTTTGCATAACTTTGATAAGATAAATGACTCATCTAACAACGAAGCAAGGACCACGCCTTAAATGTAATATTTACTCATGGTGTAGTGTTTTAAGTGCATTAAGGGAGGCAGGAGACAGTCTGTGTAAGCTGAGGACAGAAGGAACATGTGCAGGAATTTTCTTTGGAAAACTAGTGGATGTTAGTAGCAGAATGAATTGACTGAACTCAAATTGTTTGAGGCATTTTGAAGGTTGTATCAGAAGTCATGGCTACAATCAGTCAAATCATCTNGAGGTTACAGGAGTCATGGCTACAATCAGTCAAATCATCTTCTACAGGTGAGGTCATTAGAGAGTAAATTAAGGCAGATTTGCAGTATACTACAGTTTTTTTAATATATTGTATTTTTATTCATTCATTTTGTAATGCCAGTCATTTTAACAACCACAGTCTAAGGTTATTTTTCAGATTTTATCATGGTATCCATGGTATATTTAGTTCCTACAATTATATATTTAGTTAATGTGAAATTCATCTTCAGGTAAGATTTTAGTCCATTTGTCTATTTACCTTTCCCATTTTTCTGTTTGCATTTCTCTCCCTGTGTAGTATGGTGACCCTCATCGTTTTATTTGCGGCTCTCATCATCCTCATTTTGGCCTTGGCCTTCTCAAGTAAGTCCCATGGATTTGTGTGTTTTCCTAAGTGATAGCTCTGCAGCACCTGAGGGGATACATGGGTGTGTTCAGTACATGTTTGTTTTAAAATTAAATACAGTTAATATTTGAGGTTAGTGACATACAGCCAAGTTTTTTGCCTGTGTTGTTTCCTGTGTGGTGTTGTAGGGATATTTAAAGTTGCATGACCCATTTCAGATAAATTATCCTTACTGTTAACTGTGTTTGCCAACAAAAGCTTGATTGCACAAAAGGCTTTAAGTTAATATTTTCAAAAGAAGTTAGTTGGACAAAACATCCATAAGTCAGCTCATTAAGGTTAATTCAAACAGATGGCTCAAATATTTCAGGTTTTGTTCTTATGTAGGTTTCCATCGTGTTGGACGAGGAGACATGTAGCCATAGAAACTGCAAAGTGCAACAACTGAACACAGTGAAGTGAAGAATATATATGGTTGCGGCATTTTTTGCTTCTTGCTGTTGAGATGGAGTCAGAAATATCTGTTTTTATCTAACTTTTGTGCTGAGGTGTTTTCTGCCTAACCCGTTAAGGCCCGACCCAAAAATGGTAAGAAAAGTCCAATTTTTTNTTTGCGGCATTTTTTGTGATATATTAAAAATATTATATGGTTTTCTGCTTCTGGGTACCGATTAGGGGACAGAAGACAAGTATCAGATTGTGTTCATCAGGATTTTGAGCAAAGTTTATACCATAAATTGAAGCTAAATGTCTCAGAAACTGTATGTGACAACAATGTCACGTCGGGCTCTTGTGGGTTAGAGGGTTTCCTCACATTTCTATTCTGCTGGGACAAAATTGATTTGATATCCATAACTATCTTATTGGTGCATCACATAAATATCACAGTGTTGCCTTAAAATGCAACATTTACATTCACCGCACACTTTAAAGGCACACCTTGCTAGAACCGGGTTGGATCCTTTTACTTTCAGAACTTAATTCTTGGCGTCATAGATTCAACAAGTTGTTGGAAACTTTCCTCGTAGAATTTGCTCCATATTAACATGACGGCATTACACAGCTGCTGCAGGTTTGACAGCTGCATCCATGATGAGAATCTGCTGTTCTGATGGACTGAGATCTGGTGACTGTGGACGCTCTTGGAGTCCATTGAATTCATTGTCATGTTCAAAAAAGCAGTTGGAGATGATCTGAGCTTTGTGACATGGTGCATCATCCTGCTGGAAGTATTAGGATGCTACACTGTGGTCATGAAGAGATGGACATTGTCAGCAACAATGCTCAGATAGGCTTTGGTGGTTAAACCAGGCCACGTTGGTACTAAGGGGCCAAGTGTGCGAGCAAAATAACCCCCATGCCATTAAACCACCCGCAGCCTGAACCATTGATACAAGGCAGGATGGATTCGTGCTTTCTTGTTTCTGCTAAATTCGGTTCGATCCTCAGCCTGTCAAGTTCATGTCGAGGTGTCCCCGAGGAAGACACCGAACCCTAAATGGCTTCTGATGGGTCGTGGTTGAGCGCCTTGCATGGCAGCTTCTGCCATCAGTGTGTGAATGTGTGTAAATGTGATCTGTATGATTTGATTTGGATAAAAGCGCTATATAAATACAGGTCATTTACCAAATGGAGACTCATCAAACCAGGTGTTTTTCTTTCTTCTGTTGTGCAGTTCTGGTGGGTCTGTGTGAATTGTAGCCTCAGTTTCCTGTTCTTAGCTAACGGGAGTAGCACCCGGTGTGGTCCTCTGCTGTCGTAGCCAATCTGCTTAATGGTTAGAGTCTGTGTTTGTTTGTTTCTTTTGCCTTTCTATCATCTTAACCAATCCGTCCATTTCTGATACAGACAGAGGTTTTTAGTTTAGTTTAGTTTTATTTCCTTACAGTTCTTGTACTCGGTTCGATCCCACAAGGGTTGCAGTCCTGTGGGTTTTCATCGTTTCCCTGCTACAACACACCTGACCCTAATTAAATGGATCCAAAACATATGAGGCTCCGCACAATGATTCATTAATGTGGGTCAGGTGTTTTGGACCAGGGAGACAATGAAAACCTGAAGGACTGCAGCCCTTGTGGGACTAAATTAAATAGCACTGTTGTTACAGAGTGTAATATTTTGCCAGCTATTGTAGTTGAAGCTACAATGTAAAGATAATTTTAAGTGAATACAGAAAACATGTTTTATTCTTATATAAAGCATGTTCTGTATTTTATATTTTTATTTTTCGCCTGCATTCTGTAATACTGTATGTATGTTGTGTTGGTTGAGCGTGGACCCCTGGAGCAGTAGCTGCTGTATATGTTCCAGCAAATGGGGAACCACATGAAGGAATAAAGGAATTTCGAACCTCTGTCCACAGAATCCACGTCTAAGGTGATGAGCAGCAACACAAAACCCGTGGCCAACCTCGGTAAAAACGAGCTTCTCAGCTGCTACCTCACCACACAAGTTCAACAGAGACTCAGTGATGTGTCAGTCACCTGGGAGATGAAGGGGCTGAAGGTTTATCAGTATGAGAATGGAGCACCGGCTCTTCAGGGTCAGGCCTCAGAGTTCAGAGGGAGAACTCAGCTCTTCTCAGATGCTGTTGCCACAGGAAACGCTTCTCTGCTGCTGCAGAGCGTGAGGAGCAGTGACGAGGGCGAGTACACCTGCAGCATCAGCTCCTCGGCCGGCCGAGGGAAGGTCAACATTCAGCTCAGAGTAGCAGGTAGGATGACTCGTCCTTCCAGTTTCACTCCATGTTTACTTTGAAAAATGATCTCTCTCAGAAAAAGTATAACCCCGACCTTTAAACATTCCTGTTTAGTATGTATTATCAGCATTAACAAACATTTCCAACTGTGTATGTCATTAACCAAATGCTGTACAGTTTTGTGAAACAGCTCTGGAGAAGTTTTGGTTCAACTAGGAACTAATCTGGCAGCCGAGATTCACGCTTCCTCCTTTCCACTTTCATCCCTTTCAGCCTATTCAGCCGCCACATTCAGGTTCTCTAACGGCTTCCTCACGGCTGAGGCAAGCAGGTGGTTTCCTGAACCAAATGTCGCGTGGATGAACCAAAATGGGACTGTCCTGAATGCAACCACAAATTTTACAAAACCAGCAGAGACATACAGCCTCATCAGCACGTTGAATGCAGAACAGAGCAATGGCACCTACAGCTGCAGGATTGAAAATAATCTAGTAACTGCAATCGCTGAGGCAACCATAACAGGTATGCTTTCATAACAACTCCATGCCTTAGATACATGGAAATAAAGAAACTTCTCTGATGATCTCCCACCAACTGCTGATTACTGAGATAAATGGGAAGAACCGTGTTAAATATAGTTATACTGTGATGCTTTTGTAGCTCCATATAAGATTTCCTCCCCTTTACATCTTTGAATACATGTGCATTATAAATTTAGGTGTAAAGAACTAAAACCTATTAGGTTAAGTTCATGGACTCCATATAAAAGATGGACATGGCCACACAACATATTTTGAGGACTTTGATGAGTTTGTCATTCTGATTCTCATCATCATTGGTTTTTAAAAACAGACTCATTAAATACTAACTCTCACTTAAACCTTTATTTCCGTATGTATCATATATGATACAAACAGTTTCTGAGACCTTTTGCATCATTTTATGGTAAAAAATTGCATTAAAACCCTGCTGTACATAATCAGATTTTTGTCTGGTGGATCCAATAATAATACAATGATGNCTGTACATAAGCAGATTTTTGTCTTGTGCCCCCTGGTGGATCCAATAATAATACAATGATGCACTACAATAATTTTGACATATCACATGGAAAAAGGGCGATTTTTATTTTTATTTATTTATTTATTTATTGCATTTTGTTAAAGGGCCAAATAAAGACTTCAGATTCAAAAATGTGACTTTTCCTTTTTTCTTGGATCACGCTTTAAAGACACACAGCACCCTTTTAATTTCACTTTCAGATGCACAGGGAGATTAGTTTCCTTTTTGTTTTCAGTTTCCCTCCACGTTAGCTTAGTTTAGGCACCTGAAATATGTGGATTGCTTCAGACTTTAAAATATAATTTATATTCTTTGGAAAACATCTTGGTTGTAAAGCCATCTGTGGCGTAATACATTTATTTTTTCATGATTACAAGCAGCTGATCTAATTCCCTTCATTAATTTGAGTCATTCTGGATGCCAAGAGTTCACAGTTCACATCAATAAGATCCAAACCATAAACTGGTCTAGAAAACCTTAAATCCAGTTGCAAATTAAGGAAAAAGTGGGGTCATTTTCTTAAAGACTTGTCCTCTGTTGCAGGTTCAAAGGACATTTGCATTTATTTTTAATTATTTTCTTCTATAATTAAAGGTGGGATAAATTAGACATTATTTACTGTCAGGACAAAAAACTCCTACGATGTCCTTTAATCATTCTTGTCTCTGACAAGTCTCCTTCATGGCTGTCAGTGATTAAGTTATTAATACTCTTTTAATGTAGGTGATGTCTTGAGGGAACTTCTTTGTTTAAAGTATGGAAATAAACAAACGAGAAAAAAATATTTAAAGAAAAAATGGAAGGGGCCATGAATAATTTAAAGCAAATAATTTTTGGAGATGACTAAATCAATTTTAATATTTTGCAGGTGCTGATGTTTCAGGGGGGACGTACTTCACGTTCAGTGTTGCTTCCGCCCTCTTTGCTTCAGTTTATCTGAACACCATGACCAGTCTCCTCTGCACCTATTATACCACCTAATGCAACACACTAACATGTGTTAAATAAAACTGAATAATTCTCTTAACCCCACCCTTGTCTTTGTCACAATTCAACAGCAGAAATAAGTTATGGTAACAAGTTTCTACAGATTTTTATATTTTGCTGAATAATTTATTGTGGTGCCTTTTATTGATAGATGATAGTTGACCAGTATATATTTGTAACTTCTTTTTCTTCTATTAGATGTGTGTCAGCTCTAAGGTGATTATAAACTGAAGAGCAATGCAAAATTATTTGTCAATAAATTATTCTAAATTCTTTTTTAATTTCAGTTTTTATTTTTAATTGTCTGTCCAACATAAAATAAATTTAGAAAAAAGAAAATGTGGTATGTATGCAAAGCGAATAAAATATAGCTACACAACATACATAAACCTTTAGTTAATTAAATTGCCGTGAAGTTATTAAATAATACATACTGTGGTACTGAGCTATATGTGATGGTAGAGATTCTTGGTTTATTCCGAGTAAACCTTTACTTTAGCTTCAGGGTTAAATTGACAAGATAGACAAGATTGTTATTGTATCACTGTGTATTCAAAATCCAATATTAAGTATACACATTGATCACCAAAATGTTAATGAGCACAATAAGAAACTGTCCCAGGACACCTTATTGTTTTAATCCTAATCACAGACTCTGGTACCATTTTTTTACCTAAATTGTATTCATGTTTTGAAATCTGGAGGGGATCATAAAAAATCTCTCAATCGCTCAGGAAGCTGTAAACACCCCATCATGAATCACTGCAATCTCATGTTTTATACATCTGTCTGATCAGTTTGATCCCCCACAGGTACAACTTTTAAAATTTAGGTAGTTCTGGCCCCAGCTACTTCCATGTGTATTATATTACCATTTTGCTAAATGATTTTTTACCAGTTAACATTCCCAGTGTGTGAGGGTACATGTTCTTTACTCCATTTTCCAGCATATATCACCAGTCATTCAATTTAAATGGGAAACTGTGTCCAAACATATGCATAATGGTAAAAATAAATAAATAAATAACAATCAATCAAGAAAAGAAATAGGGATCATTAGAAAACACACTGGATCCAATATTTTCCCTTTTGGACCATACAGAACAGAAAGCAGCATAAGCACTAAAACACAGAAAACTCTAAAAACTATTTTTTGTTCACGTGCAGCGTGAGAATAATAATTTCAGAGGTTTACCTGTGCTATAATTAGCATTTTATCATGTCCTGCCAGTAGATGGGGGCAGTCAGAGTCCCTTAAAGTTTTTGGACCATCCCGGATAGTAAAAAAGGAGCTTCCCATTGGTCTGTTGGTGAGTGAGGTGTCGTATTTCCCATGCAGCCTTGAACGCAGCACACTTTTCCTCGGGAAAAGTTTAATTAGAAAGGTGAAAAGGTAATAAAAGACAAGAATTCTGAGTTTTTCCACAGCCAAAGTTTGGAACATCGACAATTTAGTATTATTATGCACATGAAATATTATAAGCAAGTTTTATTTTACCTTTAAAAACTTTGAGGAGCTCGGTAAGTTCCGCGGTGGGTTTAACTGCTTTGTTTTTCGCACAATTAGTCACAAAAAAAAAAAAAAGAAAATGTCGCAGTCTGAACAGAAAGAAACAGCAGAGAAACCAGAACTAAACTCAGAACCAGGACAAAAAACCGTGTCGGTGAATCCCAGAGCGGTTTGTAACGTGTGTAAACGCTTGTACCGCGACCCCAAAATCCTCCCCTGCCTGCACACTTTCTGCTCGGACTGTATCGGTCAGCTGGAGAACTTCTGCGGTTCTCCACGTAGCTGCCGCCTTGACGGCGACGGCAAGAGCGGTGAGGCGGCGGATGCGAACCGAGCCGCCATCGCGGTACTTTGTCCGGACTGCGACTCCGAGGTGGACATCCCTCAGTCCGGACAGGCAGGGCTGAGTACCGACCACCTGGCCCTTGACGAAGTTTTCCTGGAGACTCTGGTCACAGACGGCTCGCTGGGATGCGACCTGTGCGGCGAGGGAGATGCGGAAAGCCGGTGCGAGGTGTGCAGCGTCAACCTGTGTGAGTTCTGCTGCCAAGCGCACAGGTACTTCTTTTAATATGAAGAAATTGAAGGATGTGTTATCAGTATGTTTGTTTTCTTCTTCCATTTTCCATTACATAGCTTTGCTCTTTAATTTGTAAAGTTAAATGTCATCATCTTCAAGTAAATTACTTCCTGTTAACCCAATCCAACACAACACCTCCTAGACCAGCAAGTCTATTACAATGCTGATCAAATGTCTTGATTCACTCCTTATATCTTTGTCCTTTGATTACAAGGAGCAATACTTTATTGTGAACTTTTAAACTGGTCTTCATTTGTATTTCCCTAGATTTTTTTTCAGAAAAACACAGTTGTTTCAACTTTTGAAGTTGCATCAATGACAATGCCAAAGATAAAATTGTTTTGACAGAAATTAAAAAGCACTGATGCATCAACAAGGTGATTCCCAAAAAGTTATTAACCATCATATCTCAGTATGGTGCGCAGTCTTTTCTTAGAAAATTTGAGTAAGCTGGACAAATGGAGGACAAAAAGATTTGGAGGCTTAAAACATATCTGCAGCCGATGAGCATTATCTGAAAGTCATGTCAGAAGGAAGGAAGAAAAAAACCCTTAAATATTGATTTAGGACTTTAGAGCTGCAGCAGGACTGTTAGTTGAGCCATCTGCTGGCAACTGGAGCCTCATCAGAAATGGTCTCAATAAACATGGTTGTTTAAATTCTTAAGGAAAGGAAAATTGGGAGAACAGGCTGATACAAGAACTGGCTGAAAAACTTACTCCCCATAAACAGGGATTTTACTGCCTGTATCCATCTGCTGTGTGTGCTAACAACACGCTTCTTCTTGTTCTGACACTTAAACTTCTGTTCTGCTGTGTTACTTTAAAACTTCTGATGTGTTCAGTTTTTTCTTTTGCGGCCAGCAGCAGGTGACTCATTTTCTCAGCTAATTTTTAAGGACACCTTTAATTGAATAGGTTTTCTATGCTGCTTGCAGGCGGCAGAAGCGAACAGCGTCTCACTCAGTTCAGGCTCTGGAGGACCTGAAGGCTCGCGGTCGTCTCTGCCGTCCCGTCCTCTGCCCCCTCCACCCTGGCCAGGAGCTCAGGCTCTTCTGTCAGCCATGCGACCTCCCTGTGTGTTTGGAGTGCGCTGCCACGTTGCACCGTGACCACTACTGCTGTCCCACACACGATGTCATTGATCGTCATGGAGACCGCATCCGAGAGCTGGTCAACGCATGTCTGCGACCTCGCTTGGAGCGGCTGGAGGAGTTGCTGCAGAAGGTCTTCAGAAACCTGCGTTTGTTTCCATGTTTTGACAAATGTCTACCTTTTTCTGTCCTTTGGTTCTCCATCCACACGATGCAAAAACTTTTAGCCATGTCCAGCTTGACTTTATTATTTTTTTAAACCAAATTCTTCTGCCCTTCTCTCCTATAGGTGGAAACTTCTCAAGAGACTTTGCAGGTACGAGTGGACACAACAGCCAATGAGATCAGGGCGTTTGCAAGAGGCTACGCCAGCGCTGTGGAGGCCCACTGTCTTTCTCTGCTCCGTCGCCTGGAGGAGCTGCGGGTCCAACGCAGGTATCATCAGGTGTTCTGGTTTTGTTTGCAACCCATTGCAAATGCTTCTCAACTTTTTTTTTTTTTTTTTAATTTTCCAACTTTTTAACTTTTAGCCAGACTGTTTAAGTTGTTGCTGGTATCTTGAATTGTGCCATGCCTGCACACAGGACAGTTTGTTTACCATGTTTAGCCACGTTTAATTAACAGCTTTGCTTTGTTTTGTTTGCGAAGTTGTCATAGCAACCCAACTAATAGGGAAAATGGACCAACATCATTACACACAGAGCTGTGGGATTGATCAGCCATTTTGGGGACATCGGCAGTCTGTTTATAGCAGTTAAACAGTGACCACAGTCTTTTTATTTGCTGTTTTTATTCACAATTTCTGACGATTATTTAATATTTTCAACTTTCAACTAGATGATTTTAATTGGTTATTGGTTATAGAATAATCAGTTAAATCTGATTAGGTTTTATAAATGTGTCAGTATGTTTTCATGTGCCCTAAACCACATGATTGAGTCCCAAGCAGTTTATGAAACACACTTGTTTTTAACACACACTACTGGTCTTTGTTTTCAGGAACCACCTCCACCTGCAGAGGGCGCAGCTGCAGCAGGCCCTGCTGGACGTCCGAGGCAGCGTGGAGTTCGCAGAGCGTCTGCTGAGCTGCGGGTCTGAGGCTGAAATCCTCAGCACCAAAGGGGTGACGCTGAGAAGACTCACCAGCCTGGTAGAGAGCAGTTATGACCCCCACCCAGCAACAGTTGCCCCAGACGATGGTAGCAGTATTTGTTTTATGCCAAGGGAACCTGCAGGACAGGTGGAGGGTTACCCTGTGGTTGGGGTGGTCAACTCTAAGGTGGTGGACGTCAGCAGGTGCTCCATAGAGGGAGAAGGTAAGTAGATAACGGAAAAATGTTCTGTCTTTTTTTCTGCTACGTTAACTCGCTCCAAGGTTTTCATTTACAGTATCTCACAAAAGTTGGTACACCCCTCACATTTCTGCAAATA
>CM047986.1:6822128-6840279 GCA_026261665.1 Melanotaenia duboulayi
TTTTTAACTGGCTGTACATTCATCAGTACTGTATGTTAAAGTATTTCCAAGCACATCTTCCTGTTGTAGCATCTTTTTACTCAGTTGTGTACATATTTACAATAAAATAAACATTATGTAATTAAACATTTCCAGCCTCATTCATTTATTTGCACAGATACATTTTAAATTAAATAATGCCTGACATACAAATGCAGACCTACATAGGAAATAATGTTTGAGCAAACTGTTACAGAAGTCAGTCTGTTCTTCAATCGCTCACATCTGTTTAAAATGCAGTGTTGTGCCTGAACAAGTTCATTGAACGATCATTCAGGAACTTGTTCATATTTCAGTGAACGACATTCACCTGCCTGATGAACGTTATTGTGAGCGCGCTCATTCTGGCGTTTGTGAACGGCGTTCTCTCACAGAACTTTGTTCAAGATCGTTCAATAAAAAATAAAAAAAAGACCGGTCAAGCATTCAAGGAAGTTTTCCTCATGTTTTTACACTGTAGAAGTGAAAGCTGCAGCTGGTTACGAGCGTGGACGGAGGGTAATAGCTCACAGCACCATATTGGAAAAAAAAAACTATGAACTAGTTCATTTTTAGAACTGTGGTCTTTGAATTATGAACTGAACTAGTTCATTTTAAAATGTGTGAACTGAACTTTGAAATAGTTCATGTAGAAATTGAACTTTTCCAACACTGAAAATGCATCAACTCTTAATATTCGACCAGAATGAAAAGTAAAGGAATATAATAAACATATTGTCTAAATCAGTGGTTCCTAATCTACTTTCCTTGAAGACCCCCTTCCTGTAACTACCAAAAAGCAGTGGACCCCCTTGGTCTTTTAATATCTAGCTTGTCACCATACATGATGTTTTCTGGATGAGTTAATTATGAAAACCAAAGCTGTTGTAAATAACACAGCCTTTTTTTTAAAGGGATTATTAATTTGTTCTGGTGTTTCTCAGACACGTTTTATGAAATGGTGAAGGAAACATCTAGATTCTCACAATAAACATGAATGACTCCAGTACTGTAGCTCCACCAGGTCACTGACCTCACTAAACTTCAAAATGAGCCAAAACTGATTGGATAGATAAGGTGTGGTCTTAAGGCGGATTTATGCTCGCGCGCGGTCGGTTACGACGTCGCTGACGCTGATGAGTTTGCTCTCACACTCGAGTGTAAAGGGTGCGTGTCGTTTTGGTGTTGTGTTGGCAGCAGGGGTTGTATCGGCCGAACCCCTGTTCTCTTTGGGGGACCCCCATGGGGTTCAGGGACCCCAGGTTGGGAACCACTGGTCTGAATAATTGGCCAAACACACTTGTCTTAATATTACAAAGCCCTCAGTGCTCTCAAGGTCCAAAACAGTCAAATTGACCAAAGTATATATTTTTAATTCAACAAAATAGAAATGTTCTTAAAAATTCTTTTATGTTTTAAATATTTCCACAGCATTGGAACAAATAAATAAAACAAAATATTTTCAGCAAACATTTCAGTAATTTTTTGGAAAAGGTTCAAACATAAAGGTTTAAAAATAACACCAAATATTTAACCAAGTTCAACCAAGTTTGTTGACAGGTTTTTACTAAAAAGTTGCATTTTTAGTTAAATGTATTTTAGTGAACTTTGTTTTTAATCCATCATTCTTAATGTAATACCCAGTTGCATAAAATGTGCAGGGAAACTGTTGGAGAACTTTCTAACATCCTTAATACCTCTCCAGACCAGCAGGCTGCAGGAGAGAGTTACTTTACTCTTCCTGCTCCTCTAGAGTTGATGCTCATCCTTCTGGAGGCGACAGTAAGTTTTCCAGACTCCACTGAAAGCCGTCTCAGCAGAGTTACTGGTGACTTCCTCTAAATCAAAGAGGAACTGGTCAGTAACAGCAGACTGGAAAAAAGTGACTGAGTATCATGCAAATGCCTTGGAGCCAGAAACTGGACGTCAGTTCAGGCAGAAGCACAAACACACACACACACACACATATAAACTTCCATTAGCTGAATGCAGGTGTAAATTAAAGCTGGAGGAGAGGTTGAAAACCTGGCTTTGTATTCCTTCTCTGCCTCCATATTTTCAGTGAACTCATTCTAAAAAGAACTGAGCCTGCTGACACAAAAACACGCTGAAGGATCGACGTCAGACCTCATAAACCTTCTTCACCCACCATTGAGCTCTCAAGTAATGTAGCATGTAACTGAGAGAGTCGGTGATCATGATGCAATATTGTCTCACAGCTGAGATGCCTCTTCTTTGTGTTTAATCTTTTACCAGTTTCCTTTTTATGCTTTCAGCTTCCAAATCACTCAGCCGGAAGAACTGCAAGGATGGAAACCATAATGCTAAGAGACGGCATCCAAATATCATGGTCACGCTTGTCATATCTGACTATATAAAATATGTTAATTATATTTTATTATGCAGGGTTGTCTTTTTTGAAGAAAAGACATGGTTTCCCTGTTCCTGGTATCCTGGAGGTTCTCGCTAGAGCTGCTGGTTGCCAGGCCTTGAGGCTGTTTCTGTCTGCCTCTAAACCTTGGAGGGGGTCACAGTTTCAGTTGCACAGTTGTACCCACCATTAAGCAAATTTTCATTGAAGCTATGCCATATATTTTGCATGTACACACTTGCTATTTATACAGTTGCTGTGTTATCCTGTGTTTTGAATTATTAATTGCTACAGTTATTTTGATGTATTTGCTGCTTGTGTGTTTCTTAATTTATCTTCCTCATGGTGCTCCTGGTGGTTCTCTGCTTCGTTTTCTCACAGAGACTGTAGGCTGTTTTCTGTCCAGTTTTTATTATTATTATTGTTATTAGTCTTACTTGCAAATTTGTTATTGTTTTTTGTTTTGCACCTATGTCTCCTTCCNAGTTTTACTTGGAAATTTGTTATTGTTTTTTTGTTTTGCACCTATGTCTCCTTCCTCTTGTCCTCACTCTCCTCCTGCATTTTTCCATCAATCAGGTTTGGTATTAACATGTCATTCAGCAATAAACAAATACAAAATTTTAATAATTTAAAAGAGAATTAACTTGAGCATCAAGAGGAGTTTTATATCTTTAACATCCATAGAACTCCTCCTGGTAAAGCAAATGTTTGGCACAACACAGCACTCGGTGATTCTGCATGGCATGAAGCTGGAAAGGACAAAGATGAGGAACATGCACATATACTTGCTGTATGAAATAACTCTAATGCTAAAAGTGCCAAGAATGTCTAACTAAAACATTAACTAGAGCTGTAGGACTTTAAAATCCCTTGTAATGTAAATGTGCAGTACTAAAAACAGTGTGTATATAGTCTACCACTGTTAGATTTCAGGAGTACTTAAAGGATTAATTTATAACCTCAAAGGTGATCCATAGCATTCCAGGGAATACTGAACTTTAATAGAGCTTATTTGACATTTTTCTGTGTGGAGGAAGTTCAGTGAAAGCAACCCAGATGTGATTTTCCAGTTACAACTGACATATTACGACTCTTATTTTTTCAGCATACCTTTGAGAAACACATTACTGAAGTTTGTCATTGAAATGTCGGGATCTGAAGAGTGATCCATCCCTGCTTTTCATCTCTTCTGTGTGAGAAAAAAATAGAAGATAAGGGATTTTTTGTGAAGTTCATTAACATCCCTTATAGAAGCAACACAAAACTTTGGGAGATTTTCTCTGTGANTAACCTTAACATCCCTTATAGAAGCACCACAAAACTTTGGGAGATTTTCTCTGTGATGTGCTCCATAATGACGGCTAATTGGACGACCATCTTGCATCCTACCTGTAACCTGAACTCCCTCCAGCCAGTAAAAGTCAGTCTCATATTGACTCGAGTCTTATCTCTCATTCTTTCTCCAATAATTTCCTCTTCTTTCATTGATAACTCAGCCATGGTGCATGTTCGAACCAGCCAGTGTGTTGCTATTCAGCTGATAGCGTGTAACAAGATGCGTAAAGCTAAAAAGTTGTAAAATGAGTTTTCTGAGCCTCGGGACCCTGCTGGGTAACGAGAACTCCAGGAATGTACATTTTAGGATTAATAAAAATATGTTTAATCTTTCTTTAAATGTCACTGTGTCATTAAAAGAGTCAGAAACACAGTTTTAAGGCCGGAGAGTGAAATAGTGCTACTTTTAATGTACAATATGTAAGAATTAAAATAATAGAATAAGAAACTGTTATAAGTCCCTCAGTGGGAAAATTGCTTTGTTTCAACAGTGCAGGTTCAGTAAGCAGAAGCACACAGGTGATATGAATAGGAACACACGCACAATAAGTAATAATATGTACAGTGTATACACACATACTAATTCTTGTTCATTCTTATTTTAATTTTTTGTGGTAAACTGATTTTTGTGCANTATTCTTATTAATTTAATTTTTTGTGGTATACTGATTTTTGTGCAGGACTTAGGAAATGTTTTGTTATTAAATGTGCTATATACATAAAGTGTTGATTGAATAATATGTACAGTATATGACAAGGTCTGACAAGGTGAGTATGTACAGTTTATAAATATGTACATAAACATGTAAATAAACATGTAAAGACAGTAAACATGTGTTCATTGTAAAGTCTGACAGCAGCAGGGAGGAGAGACCTCCGGTAGCTGTCCTTCACACATCGAGGATGGATCATTCTGTCACTGAAGCTGCTCTCCAGAGCAGACAGGACGTCCTGCAAATGGTGGGACTCATGGTCTAGCATGGATGGCAGTTTTGCCGGGACCCTTTTGTCTCCTACTTCCTCTACTGAGTCCAGAGAGCAGCTCAGGACAGAACTGGACTCCAGATGACCTTATTCCTTATGGCTTATTCCTCTCCCTCTCTGTGAAGCTGCTGCGCCAGCAGACCACACTGTACAGGATGACTGATGCCACAGTAGAGTCCTAGAAGGTCTTGAGGAGTGCCCCCTTCACTCCAAAAGACTTCCTGTACAGTGTGTCCATGTTGTGAGTCCAGTCCAGTTTATTTTTTCATGTAAACACTCAGGTACTTATAAAGCCTGGTACACACATAATGATTTTTTTAAATCTTATGAGATTTTTTATCGGTTTGAGACCTCATATGTGAAGATAAAAAACCAGGCATTTAACAGTTTTGATCATAATGTGTGTGGTGTGCGCTGATAATCTAATCACAGAACAACACACACATAACGATGCTGTCCTGAAACTCATCCACAATCTAGTCCCCCGAGCAGGACAAGCGTTGAAACAGAAGAAGAACTATAGCTACAACCGGCAACAAACGAAGAAAAGGTAACATAGTAACAATCTGAAAACACAACACACAGCATGGAAGAGGATATATAGGACCGGGGAATGGTGGTGGTCTTGGGACTATTAACAGAAAAAGCCAGAACTGAAAAAAATAACAGACTGAAGACGGCATGACTGACTTTATTTACTGACTTGTTCCCCAGCCAGCTCGCTCTCTGATTGGCTACATTCCGTATCACGTCACCATCAACGCAGTCACAATGCACGAGTCGTTGGCGTTCCTCAGAAATCAGCTCTGAAATATTGAACATGTTCAATATTCCTGATTGTCGGCTACGACCCGTTTCGAGGCAGATTATCGGGACAAATTGGCTCGTAACACAACACAGACTAAATGATGCTTGGACGGGAAATCTCACCATGATTGGGCGTTGGCCATCCGAGGTCTAGAAGAGGAAAAATCGGGACAAAAACAGCACAAAAATCATTATGTGTGTACCAGGTGAGTCCACTCTCTCAATGTCCATCCCCTGGATGTTCACCAGTGACAGGACAGCAGACTGGATTAATCAGGAGGTGGTTTTGCTGACACCAGTCCACAAAGTTCTACATCAGTCCTCTGTACTCCATGTTGTCGTCCTCAGTAATCAGTCCGACAATCACAGAGTCATCTGAGAACCTCTGCAGAGCGCAGCTGGGCCAAGACCGCTCCCTGGGGGACACCTATGCTGCAGGTCAGCAGGTAAGACACCGTGGAGCGGACGTGTCTCAGGATCAGTTTCTCCAGTGTCTTCATCAGATGGGACATGACAGCCACCGACCTGTAGCTGCTGAGTTCTCTGGCATGCAATGTCTTTGGCACTGGTACCACACAGGAGGTCTTCCAGAGCTGTGGTACCACCTTCAGCTTGAGGCTCAGGTTGAAGACATGCTCCACAACTCCACACAGTTCATCTGCACAGGACTTAAGGAGCCTGGAGCTCACAACGTTTTCACACCTGAACCAGCTTCAGTGCTGTGTGGATATATAGCCTTAGATCGTTGACCCAATTCAGGTSCCCCTCAGCCTGTGAGTGGGGCATTTTGAAGSCTGAGATAGTTTTCAGGCTTCTTCGCACCCCACTGATGTCCATCTTCCTCTTGAAACTGGCCCTTCCCTCTCTCCTCTTTCTTCTCAGCTCCTTCTGTACAGTCCTCAGCTCCTCCTTGTTCCCTGATCTGAAAGCTCTCTTCTTCTCCTTCAGGAGAGCTTTAGGCTGTCAACTCAGCACCAAAGTCAGTACAGGTGTGAAAATACTGGTGAAAACTAGGAGAAAGGATTCAACATCCCTATAAAACCGCTGTAGTACATACTACAAGGCTGTGGGTGGCGCTACGATGATTAAAGAGTAACACTCCAGAACTAAAACAAGACTTAGCACATGTGCAGATAATGACATGTTTGCTTGCTCCCGCTGTTGATGGTACAGTAAAAGCAGTGTTGTAAAAGCAGTGCATTTTGGTGCTAAAGCTGTACACAAGCCAGGACTGTCTGGAGCAGCACCACAACACAGTTGGTCATCAACGCCCATTATTGTTGATGTGGTTGGCACCCGTTCAACACACTGACGTCATATCCTATAGTGGTGAGGTTATACTGCCCTCACAATACCACAGACAGTCTTTTTCATGGAGGCTAATCCCTGGTTTCATGGGGATGAAAGGGTGGATTGCTAAAATACTTGTGCGGTTTTACTGCAATTTGGTGTCGTGGGGACAGCCCTTTAATATCAGGGGTAATCCATTGCTTGTTGCTAACGAAGCACTGCATTGCCCTGGACGGAACAGTGTTCTCAAAACAGAAGTTTATGTAGTCTGTGATGGCGTTAATGTGAATGGACAATGGCCATCAGTAGCCAAAATTCTTCCAGANGTAATGGACAATGGCCATCAGTTGCCAAAATTCTTCCAGACATGAACTCTAGGCATCACCTATCCCAAACGATGCTCTAGCACCTATCAAATAAAGCCGGTGGAGCATTAAAACTCATAAGGGTTCTCGCTTTATACAGTTGTTTGTCCATTCAGAGACACTGTAGTAAAACTGGTGGCACAAATGTTGCAGCTGTGATGTATGTGGACCCACAGCAAGTAGATATAAACGGCTCATTTTAAGAGAATATAAGATAACAGATCTTTTAGAAAAGGGATTAGATACCAATAGAAACATTTATTAAATACACATTAAAAAAATTTGCCACTGACCTTGTTGTTACTGCAATTTTAAATTTGCTGATCATACTGGTTGCAGATTGTCGCCAGGTGGTGTGTGTAGTCATTTACAATGACCCAGTGTATTTAATGAGAAGAAAAAGGGAGAAGCTGATGTTGAAGATGCACACCGCAGCGTCATGTCATCTTAAATCCTGTGTTTTGACAGCCCCTGACAACCTTCTCTGAGAAGTGCTTCATTTCTGGGCTGCAAGAGAGTTCCACCAGCTTCCATCATTGTCATGCACACACACACCGAACAATGAAGGTCACCTGAAATGCAGTCTGGGAAAAGCTGCACTAAGAATATTAACTCACAGAAATCCTTGTTGGAAAATCCTCATGTGTTGCGATAGCTTAATATTTTTTCAAGTAATGCCAATGTCCATCATTCTGCAGCAATGAAATTTAATCTCAGGAACAAGTTTTATAACCAACAAAGGAAACCCCACCTACACTTAAGACCATCAAATCCTCTTACCTGAGTGCCAGTTAGATAGGAAAAAAAGCACTTTCCTTTTGTTTAACCTTACGTGTGTGTGTATGCATGTTTTTTTTCACAGAGGATTTACAAAGACTGCAGGTCATTCAGACCGAACACTGCGTAACCTGATTAAAGACACAGAGGTTAGGCCACAATCATGACAGTAATGTACTTACAGGGCTCTAAGTGGAGCCTAACCAGCTTCTTCTGGAAACAAGTGGACTTGGTAAAAGCCAATAAAGCCTGTTTTTATGGAGCTGCTGAAGTCTAAGTTCAACAAAAGATCCCTGATGGAGCAATATGAGGAGCTTGATTTTCAAATTGGAGATCAAGTGTTTTTAATTGGTTGGAGCTTAATGCCATCAGTTGGAAAGGGATGAGCATCACAAAACATCTATTTTTTAGAAAAGGAGCAGCACTGTGATGCTGCTGAACAATAATGCAAAGACATAAAGTCTAAGAAAACAGACCTTTACACGTTTAAGCTCACCTAGGTTTTCCCTTTGACATCATATTTTAATATATTTCCCACCAGTGACCTTTCTGTCATGTAATAAATGACCATGGCAGTGTATTTAAATGCCTAACCTAGATGTCTCCCAACCTAATCTCTTGACAGGATTATGTCTTCATTTTTCCAGTGTTATATAAAAAAAAAAAAGGCCAGAAAACAGTACAGGGGTCATAAACACCACTAAATGTTATCTTGGGGGTCATAACCCAAAAAGGCTGAGAATCACTGCCCTACACAAATGTAGTTAAAGTTACACCTGCATCGTGGCATCCTTTTCATGTCCTGCTAATGTTTATTATGCAACCAACACTTAAGTTGAAGGGGCTAATTGCTCATTTGAAGGATCCTTCTTTTTAATGCTCTTTTGAGCATTAAGTGCGCACAGCTTTCGTGGTAACAATTTGGTATAAAATACTCCAGAAATCTTGTTAAGAAACACAATATAATGGTTAAAAAATGGCCAAAACACTGTCAGGGTTCTTAGGTCTAATATAGAGTAACACTGAAAAAAGAGCTAACACCAGGCTCTCATTTTGCCCCCTAAGTTCTATGTTTTGGGAAACGAAGGTGAGTGAGTGTAAGGATGACTGCCACTGCCCTTAAATAGGAGATGTGAGTATTTCCCACTGAAACAAAACAATCTTTAGAAATATATAAGTAGGAGTTGATTAGCAGATTGCTTTAAAATGGAAGCACAGAGGTGTCATTGGAGTGATTTGCCCAAATGAAACTTTTTCTCAAATGTATCACAGAACACATACAGTAGACGTCATATTCAGCTCAACTTGGTGGTGCACAACACAGATTCACATATTTCCCTGAGGACTTTCCAAAGGGATTAATAAAGTATATCTTCTTCTTCTTCAGACACGACTAGGTTCAAAGGAAGAATGGAGCATCCACTGCATCTCTGACCACTGTGTCTACAGTCTCTGCTCATATGGTCACAGTCAGACAGATCAGTGACTCCCATTTTCCTTGAAGACCCCTTTCATGCAACTACCAAAAAGCTGTGGACCCCCCATCCTGCTTTGCCTCATGCTGTAACCATGCTTGGCTTTATGCTTTCATTAGCTAGCTTCTCACCACAAATGATGCACTCTGGCTGAGTCCTGTCTTGTCCTTTGATAAAACCAAAGTTAAAGTAGCTATCAACATATGGCCTAACTTTTTTTGTAACTGTGGCATTTCTCAGACATGTTTCACTAATGAAACGGTGCAGGAAAAATCCCGGTTACCAAGACTGACACGAACTACTCCGGAAGTGCAGTGCCACCAGCTCACTGACCTCATTAAACTTCACCGTACATGGATGATTGGTTTATTAAGAAGCTTTTTTAAAACTTTTGACCAATGTCATATGTTTTAAAATGTTATTATCTAATTAATTTAGAGGATCCCCATTTATTTATTTTGGGACCTGGTTGCTAAAGTGCCAGTTCGTGTGAATGAAACATCCAAATGATAAAAACCTTAAGCAGATACACATGGCCTAAATTTTAACAATCACACAGGCTCTGTAAAATCAAAATTTTTAGAGCCCTCTCTTCTGCTCTTGTGAGCCCTGCTCTTTGTGGACCCATTTGGTGGGTCAGGAACCCTGGGTTGGGAACCACTAATATATAAATTTCTAGTCTAGAGTATCCTTATGTAGCCATTTTCTTTTAAACATATAATATTCCTGAATTCCAGATATCAATGAGTGTCTGTGTCTATCCTCCAACTCATCTATTTGAATTTTCAGGAATTCTGGAAGGAAGAAACATTCTCCAGCCTTCCTCCTCCTTGCTCTCCGCCCAGCATCCTTGATGTCTTCATCTTGTCAGGATTTTGGGGTCTTATTTCAGGCGTTGCTTGAGCTTTAGTTAGCTCAATCGGTTGCTCCAACATATAAGTAACCATCCTAGAGATGTTTATAACAAATGCTAGGAAATGCTACCATAACTCACAGCAATCCCTCAAGCACCATAGAAAAATATGTTTAAATGTCACTGAATTTATAGAANTACAGCTTCTGTACCAGCATAGAAAAGTATGTTTAAATGTCACTGAATTTATAGAAAGCTCAGTAGAACAGATACAATATGACCAGAGCTGCTGTGAGAGGCTTATACTTGTGTGGTTGCAAGAATACATGGGACTCCTAATCTCCAGAAGCTTAGCAGAAGAGAAATATCCCAGCAGGATAACAATCCACACAGCCTCAAAATCATGCAGAAGCTTCTAGATAGTGTTGAGGTTGATTTTATTCTCAGTTCTTACACCATGTTTTACTTGGAAAGGATGTGAACAATAATAATACTACTCTGCACATATAACATGCACTTAGATATGATTGTAGCTATCATTGCAGAGTTGTCTCACCCTTGCTCAGGATTACAAAGAACCAGGCCGGTGTGTACCAGATAGAATTAGAACAGAGCTCAGAAATGATGACGTGATTACTGATAACTGTTTGTGTGTATTCCAAGACCTTCATTGCTTGTGCTATATATGATGTGACAGCCAGATTCTTGGAGTTTGTATACCAGGAATGTTGTCATATGTATTCCCTGATTGGTTGGTTTCATAAGAAAACCCACTAAGCCTTCACTTGGTTACAAATAATTTCTTTCACAATGAAATATGTTTTTTTATTTTTTTGTTTGTTTTTTTTCTTTAAAGAGAAAGACATACGAGCACAATCTGTCCAGCAAAAAGCAGCTGAAAACCATTTCCTCTGAAGAAATGCAGAGCATCTCTCTCCACATTGAAGATGACTCAAACATTAAAGGTGCGTATGATGTATGAAAAGATTTTTGTTTGTTTTCCTCAAGAGTGAATCCCATATGTTGTTTATTTACAGGTGCTGCAGTTACGAATTTCTTTTACATGCTGAAACGTTGCCTTGTCTTTGTATGAAAGTGTTTTATGCTTGTTGTCTGATATATCTTTCGGCTTTGAGTCTTCATGCAAAATTATCCATTCAAACTTTACTTCATGCCTATAGCAAGTAGCATAAAAACACAGTATGATGTGAAATATGCTGTTTACATAACCATAATTGGAAATGATGACACATAATTAACTTTACTAACTCAAACCAGTCAGCTTGACTAATACAAGTAATAAAAAAATTCCATGTGGGCTTTAAAAGCTTCAGAAATGGAGGCTTTGACACAACCTGTGTGGTGCTGACCTAGTTTCAGAGCATTGGAGCTAAAACAGACTCCATCCACCTTCCTCCAGAGCCTCAGCTGTGAAACTTCTAACAGCATTCGGTTGCCAGTCCTGAGGTAGAGAACAAGAGCTGAAAAAGATCAGGAATAAATAGCAGAGGGCTTAAAAAGTAGCCAAAAGAATCTCCAACAGATTTCAGATACTTTCAGTCCATGTGTAATAAACAATCCCCGTCAGGCTGATGCTTCCTGGGTAATCTGAATGAACAGAAGCTCGACTTACACATCCTAACTGTTGTAGCTGCATGGAAGTTTCTTTGGTTAGAAAGGCAGTCTTTGGTAAGTTTTCTTCTTACTTTAACAGAATCTACCACACTGTTAATGAAAATGAATGTTAATTAAGTACTGTCTGCAATTACATGTCTGTGTCATTAAATACAAAGTAAATTCAACAGCTTTAAACAATAAAGACAAAAAAAATGAAGGTAAACAGCTAGTCTTATGAAATGAGAGCAACATGTCATCATCTGTTCCTGCCTTCAAAGCCATAACTGGCAAGATGGCATCCTTAGCTCAAGCTGGATCTTATGTTTTAACTGAAGATCCAATAGAACGCCAGAGCAACAGAAGGGATCGATCCCACTCGCTCGAAACAGAGGAAGAGGATGCAAACTGATAGAAAAAAAACAACAGAGCTGAATTAGTTTAATGGCACTGACAGTCAAAATGAATAGTTGGTGAAATAAGAGGAGAAGCGTGTGATGAGGAGAATGCCTGATCACTTACACTGATCCATACACCGCAGATCAAACACAGGTGAAGGCAAACAGATCGGATATGAACAGGATGATCAGTGTTTCTGAATGATGGAGGGAATATTAGACTCATTTCCCTCTCTGAGGGAATAACTGACACAGATAGGGATGGAATTATGTCTTTATTAATTCAGCCAGATGACATATTAAAGATAGATGGAGTCCTGTTTTTGTGATGACACGACTTACCAACTGTTTCTGGTCAGAAGTGATGGGCGGTGCTTACCAGAGATGCTATAATATCCCAGAGAAATCATTCAAAAGGAAGTACCCTATCAATTTTCCTCTTGTAGATGTCCACCACAGTTGTTGCTGTGGATAACTGGGATAACTGTATAGCTGTACTCTCCTAATATTGCGGATTGACTCATTGCCTATAAAACCTTAAAATGTGACTGAGGCCAACAACACGGTGGTTTCACATTTCTTTTTGCAGTTTTCACTATAAAATGACTTTGCTAGTGAAATTGAAACTTGCTGCCATCTCCATGCTGGTGATATTCCTGCTGCTTGTTGCCATGGCAAATGTTTTTGATGCTGCATCTATAGTTGCAGGGATTCACAACTCTCTGCATCCCCCTTGGCCTTGCAACACCAGTGATACAGTGCATCAGATCTAATTGATTTTACTTCATGTTATTTTCCAATAAGAATAAAACCCTCTGTAATTAGTTGTGCATCAGTTGTGGATAAGACACCAGCTCATGGACTGGAGGATTCATAAGACCTTTTTTTGGGTTTCTGTTTTTCTTCTGTAAAGGATTGTTTAGCTTGCAAAATGAAGCTGCTTAAAAAATGATCCTCTTATTAAAATTATTTTTGAGTCATGTTAGTGCTAATAATTACTCACAGCTCTCAGCTAATGCTTTAGTGGTTTTCTTTTTTACACAACTATAATTGTATTTTAAACAACTGAACTTTTTAAGTATAAAGTCGAACCTCTTCTTGACGAGGCTTATATGTCCTGCCTCCTGTCCGCAAAGGCATAAGCTAAATAAATGAAGTATATCTTCACAACTACAAGGGCTGCATATGTAACCATGGCCTCAAAAGAAAGCTGAGACATGTGAGATTAAATGGTAAATAGTCTGTATTTATTTAAAACTTTTTACCCAAAGCGCTTTACATCATAGAGCGCATTCACACACTAATGCCGGAAGCTGCCATGCAGTATTGGTGTTATTCAGGTAAACATCTCAGGTATCCATCAGCCAGTGTTAATAACCTACAACGCTATCAATAGTCAGAGTCAAGAAAATTGAAGGATAACCCCTAATTCACCCCAGTAACACCATGAAGATCCACAGAGATCTTTCTAATCAGCAGACTACACTTTATGAGACGTTGTTTGTGTTTTTTCTTTCAAGTGGAGAAATGATCAGTAGCTCTAAGGTGGACAGTGCTGGTCTCGTGGTTTTCTTACATTGCTAAATAGTTGCTTGGGGTTCGAACTGTGTTTGGTTTTGATGCCAGCTTGGTAGGGTGTTTTAGCTGAGTTTTGGTGTACTACATGTTAGGATTGCTGCTCTTCTACACTGCACGTATCTCATGTTGCCCCCCTATATGAGGAGCTCTTGTCATTACAAGGTTAGTATGGGTTCAAGATGGGACGAATTACTTTAAATCTGCAGCTAAATAAATAGTAATGACTTCGCCTCTCTGTCAGTTTGATAAATAAGCATCTAAAGACCACTTCATGAATAGCATGTGCTCCTCAGAAGTATGTAAATAGACGTCTGTTATCTACAGAAGCTCACTGTGGCTGTTCTTAGCATTGTGCGAAGTCGCTGCATCGCACCATTAACTGGAATGTCAAACATCATGTGTGTAGCTCTCGGTGCTTTTGCAGTTGTCACCACTCGAGCGTAGGATTAACACTTCAGATACACACTTACTCCACACACATTGTCCACCGGAGCCAGAGGTCAGAGTTGATCTTGCCCAAACACTGACAGGCGAGCTCCCTCAGGTGATTCTGAGGCACAAAGCTGTCATAGTCCACCATTTCAGCCTGGCAAGCACAGAGCTGAAGGACAGATGATATTTGGTTATCTTGCACTTGGAATAAAACACCTCACGGCTTCCCTGTTTCTCCTGTAAACATTTCATGCTCCTTTTGTGTTGCTGTTCTGCCTATGCTTCCTCCTTTCAACAAAAGGGACAGAATGAGTGTTTTGTCTTTGCAGCCGTGTAATTTGTGGGGGTGAAATGTGTGATAAATCCGTTGCAGTTCCTCCCTCTGACAATGACAATCAAACATGCATTGCAGTAAAGGACGCCCTCCCCCCTCTCAGTGCCATACAGCCTCCTTCTCTGAAACTTGGCTGGGATTTGGAAACGGCCAGCCTTTTTGTGTCTGCTCAGCTCTTTTGGGTGTTTTGTGTGTCTCTTTGCACCCACACTGGCCTGGAATTAGGTCTCAGCAGCTCTCCTCAGTGAGCACAGAGTGTGACTCGCAGTGATACCTCTCAGATGGGAGGAATTCTCTGTGATTACGACACTGCGGGCTGCAGCATTGCCACTAATTCACTCACTGAGGGGTGTCCTGTAAATCAGACGTCCCAGCGGCCCTGTTGTCGCCGCGGGGGAGCGAAGCCCCGGCCGGTGGCAGCTCAAGGACCAGCTGATGAACTCTGTGGCTTGCTGTCTTCACACTCAGCAAAACGCTGTCACTGTCTTTATGGTTGGACTTTATACATGGATAGATTGCCTGTCAGAGAAGATCACACTTGGGACTGTGGGCTGACAGCATCAGGCTAACTGCCTGCTGAGCTGTTCTTCATTGTAGAGCAGTCACACAGAAAACTCAATCCAATACAATCCTCTTTTTCAAATACAGAGCCCTGCTACAGTGAGTAGCTGTTTCTATGTGCTGTAGTCTGACTTCATCTACTTCACAATACATAACACATAAAGCATAAATGACAGTGTATTGGGGAAATGAAAGAAATTTAGTTTGTCATTGTATAAAGCTATGCTAGGACGCTACCATGTTCTTAAACACAGTGTTTATGGTGTTCTGGGGTTATAATTTTTACCCTCTCCTCAGTTCATTCAGTAGGATGCTACAACAGTTTGGTATAGGCTACTAAACAACAGTTTAGCTCAACATCGGTGATGTGAATGCTGTGTTTACAGAGGTTTTAGATAACTGCAACACTGACATGCAGCTGTGCTTAAAAGTTTTTGAAACTTTCAAACCTTTTAGTAATTCTCCACACATAACCCCCCCTCCTCCACACGCACACACACACACATCCTGTTCAACTAAAGAAGCTTGACAAAAACATTAAATTAGGTCAAGCCTGTATAATAGCTTAGAGGAATCTTAGTTAATTCCTGTTCAGTTCTGGGATGTTGTAATGGGTATTCTTACATGAGTCGCTCACTTCAGGTCCAGATTTTTAATTGGATAGAAATCAGGATTTAACTTAGGCATTCCAAAATATCAACTTTAGACTTCTTTAGCAAATTATTTAAAAAAAAACCAATAGTTCTAATTGTTTTCTGAAATTCCTCCTCAATTTTTAGACCCAGTTTGTCTCAGAATGGTAAACCTTTGTGGGGTTGTGTTTAAAGACTTGTTTGTTTCTGTAGCACTTACTGATATGTGTGTCTCTGACTGAGGATTGGTGGAGTCCAACCTCTTTGCAGATGGCTTTGTTACCTTTTTCTATTGTTTTTTCATCTGAATGGTGAATGTATCTTCAGCTATTTTGATTATAGCCACACTGGACTGTAAATTGTTTTCACCAGAGTTTCTTTCTGGTCTGTTTGGAAACTCTTCAGATTAACGTACTTTAAGTACTTTGCTGCACTTTCACATCTCAGTGACACTGTTCAAGGTGTACACACCAGTTCTTGTTTTCAGTCATATACTTCCAGATAATATGTACTCATGCTAAAGTAGTGGGTTGAAAGTTTATGTGGTCACCGCCTGCTTTTTTTCTACCAAAAAGGGAGAAACTGAAATTCATTGCTTTGAGACTGAAATCATGGTCACCTTTGCCGGCCTTTTAAGAGTTTGTGGTTCAGCCAGGTTCGTGGCTCAAACCCAAGTCACACCACAGGAAAGCCAGCTATTCAGCAGCACGAGAAGTGTCATCGCTGAGGTTGCTAACAAATTACACCCTTCACTTGTGGAGAAAGCCGAGCTCTTGGCTGAGAGTGTGCTCTTGGCCAGGGTGAAGGGAAAACCGCTATGTGAGTGGAAGAAACGCTCCTGAAAGCAAAGTGACACCTGTCTCATATTCAGCGGTGTCTCTCTGCTGAAAAGGAAGACAGAGCAGCTGCTGTCAGGGCCAGAATGGGAGAGAAAGTTCTCAGCACACACCAGGGGACTAATATGATAAACTATGTCCTTCCTGGCAACTCAGCCCGCACTGTATTTGATTAAGCAGAGTGCATTTGACAAGATTATTCAATTTTGTGCAGTGAGTATACATAATGTATAGATACAGGTTTAGTGAGTCAAGCTGCTGCATGTAGCTGCCAAAACAGCTGGGTTTCACCCTCTACTGTCAGTCCTCTTTTTCTTTTTTATGGTACAATTATTTGTTGACTGACTTACTTTAATTTTTCTAAGACTGTCTCAATGCCTTGCTGTATTTTTGTCACACAAAATCATTATATTGTATACAGTTTATGTGCCCTCCACTGGTTATTTACAGGGTTGTGTCTAGAAAAGTTTTTTTCTTGATTGAGAATAAGGAAAAAAGGAGAAAAAAGTTTGTATTTTAGGAAATAACTGATTATTATCTGTGTCTAAACTTGGCAAGATGATGATGTATAAATGCCATGTTTTGATCAAGAAAACGGTTGTGTGGATGTAGAACCAAATAGAAGTATGTCATATGCTGCATTCACTTGCACTAGGACATCTGAGGTTTACCCAGGGATGGGTCAGATGTTTACACTAAACATATGTNGGGTGGGTCAGATGTTTACACTAAACATATGTGAGAATTTCATTGTCAATTCTTGGGGTAGCACCTGTGGGGAAGAGGGAGATAATGCATTGAGTTGTACAGATCCAGTGAAAATGACTGACACTGGAGAATTTCAAGTTCATTATTATAAAAACAAAAAATCTAAAGAATTAATCAGAATATCTCAATATAATATCTAAGGCTTTTGGAGAAAAAGGAGAAAACAAGACATGTACTCAGGAAAGAATTATAAACATCTTTCACTGATTTAAACTTTAAGCAACACAATGAGCCTCCAGGTGTTTCAGGACTCTGGTCTCAGCGAAATCAATGTGAATTCACTCAAAGGAAGCAAACATTTGCAAAGTTCTGCTACTTTACTGGTTTACAACTACAGTTTAGACTTGAGTTAAACAAATGTTCTCATTAAACTCTCTTTTTATTGCTCCTTTACTAATGAAGTTGTTCATCTTCAGAGCTCAGAAGATTGAAGAAAGAACCGGAAGACATCATGTACTCACTTACTCCATTAAGTCTTTTTTAAGTGTCCATGGCTGTGAAATGCTTATTGGCCTGGTGACGGTTTTTCTTTTTATGCTACACCGTTTGAAGTGATTTGCAGTTGGCAGAAAATCTTTGCAAAGAAAATGCTGAGATAATCTGCTGCTGACTGTTGCCTGGACGCACAAGCTGAATTACATGGTAGACTATGAATTTCTCAGTTTATTTGTGTAATTTTAAATTACAAACAAGATAAAAGGATAGATAGATAGATAGATA
>CM047986.1:6840470-6851576 GCA_026261665.1 Melanotaenia duboulayi
CCGTGCCACTGAGGCTTACCATTTTGAGATTTCTGGGCTAGCTGGGTGGACGTTGGCAGTTTGGGTTTTATTTAGACTGAAATCATGTAGAATACATGTAAGAAAATAACATTATGGGCAGTTTTTCTTTTTGAGAGAGAGAGATTTGAGCTTTTGTTGTTAAAAAAATGCAAAACAACAAAGAAAACATGCTACAATCAGCTAATGTTTATTATAATATAAATATGAATATTTTTAATTTTGTTCTGGAATGCACCACACAGGTGGAAGCAAATTATAATACAAGAACTTTAACTTAAATGACTTTTATTGTAATTAAACAAACAAAACAAAACAAAAACAACAACAAAAAAAAAAAAAAACATATGCAGGTGGTTTATAATTTTGTACAGTATTTTTTAAATTTAATTATTCAAACATCATCCCCGTTAATATACAATAAATTAGAATATTACATACATCAGCAGCAATAATTAATTTATTAATGCTTATACCTGAAACTGACATTATAGTCTAATTCTGCCAGATCCGTTTTTCAGACGGTCCCTAACTGGAGCAGGCAGGCTGTGTAGTTGATGCTGGATCGTGGAGCAGCAGCAGCTCCTCAGTCAGTCCGTCGCTGCAGTCCATCAGAGCAGCCGGTCATCAACATCCTTACAATCTTCGTGGAGCTGTACCGCTATGTGGCTCTGAACTGACGGCGAACGGTGCAGCCGCAGCTGGTTCACGACAGCGCTGCAAATTTGCGTGGACATGAGGATAATTGCCAGCGTGATTTCTTCCAAAAGGCGGACCGGGAATCCTAGCTGGCTTCGATTTTCACCGAGCAAATGAGAAAAGGTGGTGATGCAGCACACAAGAGAGCTTCTCTGTCAGTTGATAAGCGGCTAGCTAGCTAGAATTAGCCATGTATCCATGGCTTTTCAGCTGGCTTTGGATTTAAAAGCTCAGCTATTACGACCCAGTGAGACAGCTAAAATGTCAGCGAGCAAAAACGCAAACTCGGAGATATTTTTTATTGTTTTTACCCTAGTTTTTTTTCTTGAACATTACCAGACACTGTATTTTATGCAGTCCGTTTTTCATGCTAGCCTGTGTTAGCATGGTAAGTTAGCTCCGTTTCTTAGCTAACATTCTGTAACGGCTAATCAGCTCTCACAGACTGGCACTGTCAGAGAATGAAGTTGGTATTCTGTGTGTGGACACGCCAAAATATAGTAGCTCCACTCCGACGCGATGGAAACCTACATGATGAGAATTAAAAAGGCTTGGATAGTCTTTTTCAGCAGCATTGGTTTGGGATGAGCCATCGGGCGTTAAAAGGACCGCTTATGTTGATGTTTTACTGGGCTGCTCGCTTGGTTTCCATCCATCCTTCTCAGTCGCACTTGGAGCAGCGAAGTCAAACATTTAAGCACTCGCTTTTTAACATAATAACTGGACTCTCTTTTTCAACCACATATTTAGTCGTTTAATAGATCTATTACAATTAAGGTCTTTCAGACCACCTATCTTCGGTTTACCCCACAGCTGAATTATTATTCCAGTCATCTCCTATGGGTAGGAAAGTCGAGAGAATATAGACAGATCTCCATCTCTTCTCGTTTATTTTTTATTTGATCATATGTGACACAGCAAGGACCGTTATACTGTACAACAGTGAAATGAAAGCTCAGTTCTTTCTCCTGGCGGTGATTCCAGTATCCGCAATGGACTGTTGATTTCTGATATTTCACAGCCTTTTGCTACCTCAAGCCTTTGGAAACGTTTGCCTCTTTTCTAATTTCTAGAAGAGTAAGGATAATTTAGTGTGAGTGAAAAGGGGGGTGCTTATTTCCAAAGCCCTTAAATTGGCTTATAAATGGGAGAGATGATTGTTTAATTTTTAATGTTTTGAATAGGTTTTTGATAAATTACATACATTTTTCTGGAGTTGTCATCATGTTTGTCATTGTAAATTTGAGCTTTTAGGCTCAGAGGAATTCTGTCAGCAGGTGCTTCGTGAGATGATGTGAGTAGTTATAAGGTATAAGCTGCCAAGGTAGAAAATTACTACTACATAAACTGGCTATAAAGAGTAACATTGCTTGTGTCCTCATGGAACACAGCTCTGGGAAACTGTCTGTGGAAGATTGCGTTTTTGAGACGAGACTTTATTTTTTTTTTCTTTTTGCTAGACACATGGTGGTAAATCTCTGCCAACTAATGGGTTTTAATGGTGGGTTTTATGTCTCTTTTCCCAGATTGGTCATGACCTTTTTCCTGTCGACTAGTCACTCCTTCACTGAGGGACCTCGACACTGTTTTGTTTCCAGACTTACCAACACCGGGATGAGATAATAAAGTCGGCCAGCCGGCGCATGCTGCTACAACACCATCTGTGGCACCTGTAAACCCCACCCCCAGTTTACATTCATATCAACGGTCAAACTATGACAACGCCGACTCTACTGCCATTGTCGGGCCGCAGGATACCCACGCTGTCGCCGGGCGCCTCCTCCTTCCCGCACCACAGGGCAACGCTGAGGCTGTCAGAGAAGTTCATCCTCCTCCTTATTCTGAGTGCCTTCATCACTTTATGTTTCGGGGCCTTCTTTTTCCTCCCGGACAATTCCAAGCACAAGCGCTTTGACCTGGGCTTGGAGGACGTGCTCATTCCTCATATTGACTCACCCAAAGAGGGCAAGCATGCTGCAGGACAGGCAGTCATACATGGAGAAGGAGGATTTGATGAGCACAGACACAAGTAAGGGCTAAAAGAAAGCATTGTTTGGTCTGCTAATGAGTATTTGTCCAGTTTATTTTCCCCTCCGACTTTGCAGGACATGTACATGACAGCTGGCCTGCTTGCTCTGTTTTATTGTAGTCTGCTGTGAAAGCCATGGCTATGAAGGTTTGGAGTGTGTCACACACTCCACTGAACATTTAGATACACGTCAGCACAGGTGTTGCCTCCTTCCTGTTGTCCCCCATTCCTTTTGTGCAGCTCCCACCCCTTTGTGTTTCCCTCGGGTGTAATTGTTTAACTTCTTTTAACAACAGAAATTCTATGACTTTGGCCCGGTTTTGTCAAACTGTCCTGCAGGCAGAACTCTGTGAACTTGAGGAGCTGGAACACAGACGGTTTGAAACGCTTTAGTAATTACTTAAATAGGCTTGGAGATTAGGGCCCGCCTTCAGCAAAACTATTTTTTTTTTTTTGCAGCCATCTTTACCGTTTGGTTAGACTCTGTACCTTGATGATGGCCTTTTTGAATTAAATGATTTTTTTCTGGTTATTCAAAAAGTCATGTGACATTTTGAATCCACTGTGCTCTTTAAAACGTTTCTCCTTGATGACTAGAAAAAATATTTTAAAGTTGCGTTTATGTTTTCACCCTTAAAACGCCAAGCCATTTTTTAAAATTACAAGTAGACCTTTAACCCTTTTAAGTGCAGTCCACATTCAGGTGTAATTTTGTCAGGACAGACTCAGTTGTCAGATTACGAGGTTATATGATGTAAAATGAAGGTATTAATAGATATAACACCATAAAGGCAAAACAAAACAACAAAACAGTGAAATAACAGTAGAAATAACACACATATCAACAGTTACCAGGCTTTTTCTCATCTGCATATTATTCTCTTAAGTCTTGGTTTTCAGGAAGAAAGAAATGTTGGCATCAAAACAAACATATTACAAAAAAATTCATTTTAAGTGCCATGAATCACCTTTATTATTTTATGGTCATTTGAAAACGTGCCAAACGTTATCGTGAAAATAGTGTTTTTTATTGGAAAGGTCGTCTCCATCCAGGTGAAATTAGTTTTTCCTGAGTGTTTTTGCCGAGGTGTTAAAAGCAATTTCTGAAACATTTTCACAGTGGAGAGCGCTGAGTGCTGCTTCCTCATTCCCTGTGGTGCTTTTTTTCTTATTTGCATTCTGCAAGACTCGGGGATGTCGACTTGCTTGAAAATGCTTATTTATTGGTGTCCAGCAAATCAGTCAGACCAGACAGGAATGGGCTCAAGATGTTCTGTGTTTTATTGTAGGAATTGGAGTGCATTTTTAAGTTGTTGGAGGTTTAAGATGTTCTAGCTTTTACAGGAGTGGCTGATTATAGCAAGGATGGAGGGAGAGAAAAGGACTCAGTGATGAAATGAAAAATACTTTAATCCCAGAGGGGAATTTTTGTTATATGTATGCAATGCAAAATTGCAGCGATGCAGTGAAGGAGAATTTGTAGCATATGATTATGTGGGATGTCAGTTTATACATATATATCAGGGCTGCAACTAATGACTATTCTGATGGTCGATTAGTCACCGACTATTAAAACGACTAGTCGACCAATCGGATTATGTATCTCATGATTATTATATATGGATCTTATTTCACTTTCAGCTTTGAAATCTTGCATAAGGTTATTAAGTAAGTCCGACGTGCCTCCACTTTAAATGTTCGAGCATTGCAGATGTGCTTCCGTGGTTCACAATGGCCGCTTTACAAATCTCACATGTATTTAATTTATTTTGTAAGTTTAACGTGAAGTTACCCCAGACTTTTGACGTTCTCCGCCGCCATTTTTTACCCCTGGCGGACTTATTGCGCATGTGCAACTCTCAGCAGAGATAAAAAAAAGAAGATGATGTCTCACTCTGTATTTTTTTTTCCCCCTCTTTGCGCATGTGCATTGTGCAACTTTCAGCAGAGATATGATTAGAAGACGATGTCTCACTCTGTATTTTATTTATTTATTTCTTGCCGGCAATAGTCAATGGCTAAATTCTTTGTCGACTATTTTCATTGTCGACTAATCGTTGCAGCCCTAATATATATATTTTTACATCCAGAGTAGGGAAGGGCGATATAACACCGTTGACGGTTATACCGGTACACTTTCACTCTCCCGGTGCAACGCTGAAATCTCGCGATATAATTTGGACGGAGCGCGCCTGCGCTTTGCGGTTGTTTTGGTCTATCAGTAAAGCATGGGGAAGCATGGCGTCTGCAGAGGGAGAGTCCGGCTCCATAGAGGAGGAATTAGTTTGCAAAAAGGGAGCGACATCAGTTATCTGGAACTGGTTCGGGTTTTAACGTTCGGACCTYGACCAAAACACAATTATTTGCAAGCAATGCAAATGAACTGTTWCTGCCAAGGGGGGAAACACGATGAACCTATTTCACCACCTGAAGCAAAAGCACTCGGGGGAGTATGACAGAGCCATTAAGATGTGAGATGTCACCGCAAAGTGTGCGGCCAAAAAGCAAAGGCAAACCCCTCATTCAACCTACTGTCGCTGGAGCCTTGGACAGACGTACGCCTTATGAGAAGAGCAGTCAGCGTTGGGTAAACTTAACCCAGGCAGTTACATACTGTTTAGCCAAAGACATGATGCCCGTGCAGACAGTGCAGAGAAAAGGTTTTACCAAAATGCTTCACGAGTTTGATCCCCGTTACAAACTACCTGGAAAAAAGCATTTTTCCCAAACCGCTTTGATGAAGTAAAAAAAAAACTTGTCTACGGTGGAATATTTTGCATCAACCAGTCTAGGGAGCTTTTTTTTAAGGTAGCAGCAAGTAATACACCACCACCAGTTGAGGTAGAACAGGTAAAAGCTGAGCTTCAAAGTTACCTGAATAGTCCTCCTGTGGATGGAGAGTGTGATCCTCTTATGTGGTGGAAAACACACAGCATCAACTTTCCAAACATTAGCAGATTGGCCAGGAAATACTTATGTATTCCTGCTACGAGCTCTGCATCCGAAAGAGTGTTTAGCACAGGTGGCAATGTGGTCACTTGCCAAAGATCACTTATAAAGCCTGCTACAGTGAACATGTTGGTACTACCTCAAGAACTGTTGATACAACAGCCATTTTTGCACAATATGTTGTCTTAATGTTTTCATTTTCAGGTAACAATGTTTACAATTTAGTTTATTTTGAAGGCATWCATTCAAGTACAAGGAAATGCCTATGAATYAGTGTTTGTTATACAACTTACTATGCCAGCACTGCTTTTGTTACCAAAATGCACATTCAACGCACTTTAAAGGGGTTGTGTATCCGAATAAAAAGCTGCTGTTTTCAAGAATCTTTTCTTCCACAAATTATATCATCATTTATACCATTATTGTGAAATTTCTTATTAATATTGTGATATAATTTTTTTGTCATATCGCCCTACCCTAATCCAGAGAGCCTGTTATGTTTCTGTTTTTGTTGCTGCCTCTTTTGCTGGCATAGAGGTGCATCAACTCTGACCCCCACCCTGTCATGCTGGCTCTGTACATTCACTTGTGACACTGATATGCATAGAAGGGGAATTACTTTGGCTTGAAAAAACATCTCTGAAAAGGTTTATAGTCCCATAAGTGCGTCACGCCCACAGTATTCTCCCTATAATTCTATTGGATGATTGCTTTCTCTGAATATGCCCTTATTAACTTTAAAAGCATCAGAAAAAGCTGTTTACATGGTGGCGTCTCATTTAGAGTTAGGTCTCTTGGGTTTGTATCTGAACTTTGCTTTGCTTGTAAAAGTAGCCAAAGTCTTTTTCTCATCTTGAATGAACTGTTGCAGATTTTGGCTTTTGTGGTGTTTCTGTTTGAAAGATGTGCTAATATGTTTTGGTTCTTTCTCAGTGTGCACCATCAGGTAGCATAGTGTACCACATGGAATGAAATTGGCAGGATTTGAATTATTTATTACTTGTATGTAATAATTATATATAAACTTTGTTGTCTGTATTTGTAGATTTCCCAAAGCTTATTGCAGATAATGTGCACAGTTTTTAATAACCGATAAAACAATATAACAACACGAGCTCCATGTTTGTCCAGTTACATTTAATCATCATATTCCATGTTTTGGTAATACTGGGTTTTTATCTGGAAGACTGTTCCTAACTTTTGGAAGTTGGGTATCCACAGTAAAACATTGTATTCAACCTTATAAAGGTATGTGCTATGTTTTCTCCAAATGCCAGCTAATGGTGATGCATTCAGTTTTCTTTTTGGTTTTGCTCCCTTAGCTGTTGGTTCGTCCTGATTATTTACTCCAGAGGCCCAGGGTTCAAACGGCCCCCTGGAAAATGAGGTGTGCTAGAATTTAAAGAGACCCTCAGGAACAAAACAGGCTTGTAGTAATTCCACCTTTTGTTTAGCCACAGCCACAGAAGCACTGGTTTGTTCAGCTGTCCATCCTGTTAACATTCTTTAAAAACCATCTGAGAAAGTAACCGTGATTATAAAAGTAATCCAGTTTCTTGTGTGGTAATCCATCTCTTACCAAGCTGTTGTAATCAGTCATGTTTATAACTAAACATCCTGTTATAGCAGGTTTGAATTTTTTTTTTCCTCGACCGTGTATTTCTAAGCTTCTTGATAGATGTTAAGTCTTCGTAGTATTTTATTGGATTTTTGTCTCACGTTTACCCAACATGATCTTACAGACAGTTCTGTGGGTTAAACTGCTTTTTCTGAACTCTCCCGTGATTTAAAGACGAACACACCTGAGACCCATTTCAGTGACTGGCTAGAAATTCATTAACCTTTTAGCATTTTGACGACACGCAGTCCATAATGCTTCACTCTCAGGAGCTGCTCCTTGCTCTGCTGTTGTGAATGCATATTTATGTATTCCCTTTAGAAATGATCTCTATTCAACATCATGTCCAGCTTAAAAGCTGTTATTTTGGCCGTCAGTCAGCCTAAAAGCTATTTTACGTCTTCACTTATCTCCACTGCTGTGCTCCAGTCCAGTTTCTTAAAAGAAATGTTCAATACTCTTTGTCTCTGTTACATCTGATTGCAGCATGGCTTCACATTTACACATTTTGACAGCATTGACTGAACTGCTTGCTTTGTGGATTAGGCTTGATTGAGGCATTTGGTCAGGCAAGGTGTATGCATTCTGCATTGTGCAGTCAGAGATGCTGCTGCATGATGATGACGCTTTTTATAAAAGTTTCACCGGTTTGGTGGTGCAAATAAAACTGCTTCTAACTAGGACCCAGCAAACTCTGGAGATCTATGTGGTCATTTGTGGTATTAGATAGATGCAACATACAGTTCAGCTTTTTAATAGAACTCTTTATTATGAAGTTATTGTTAAAATTGAGATGGAGGAAACCATGCATAAGGTACATTGAAATAAACATCCTCAGATAGCTGTCTGGAGTATTAGAAATATCATGAACTCTGTCAAGCATGACTTATTTTAAGACCTTTTGTTTTGGTCTCCAGCAGAAGAGCCAGGAGCATAACTCGTCATCTGTGAAGGAGGCAATGGGACTGAGGAATTAATCAGATATTTATTAAAGGCTCTGGCCTCCAACAATTCTTAAACAGGATAATAAAAAGTTATTCTCTTTTGCTATGATGCTTATTAGCCTTGTTTTTAAATATACAAAGCACCTCTTTTTTTTACATTATTAACTTTTGTCCTCTCCCTAAAAGCCTATGAAAGTCTTTAAAAAATTGATTTTTATATTAATTCAGATTTTTGCCATAGTTGATCTGTCCTTGTGGGCTGGAGGACAGTGATACTTCCAACAGAAAGGCTCCATGGAGGTACAGTAGATGCATAGGAAAAGTCACCTTTATGATCTGACCCATGAACAGAAGTATTTCTGTGGGCAGGAATGACCTTTTGTACTGTTTCTGACATTACTGCCAGTTAAAATTCATAAGAACCAAGTGTTACTCCTACTCTAAAGACATTAGCTTTCACATTTAGCTAGTGACCCACATTTTAAGTGTGTGCTTGCTTGTATGTGGTGAAAAGCAATTGCCAAGCAAGCCATGGAAAATTTTAAGGCATCCAATAGTAAAAAAAAATGAAGAAGCCCAAGCTTTTCCCACTCCATCCCTCTCATAATCGATTTTTAGAGCCGTGACCAAGGGTTACTACTTATTGCTTTGCCAGTTATTGTTGGTGTTGCTCGAGTAATGTTTTTTTTTTTTTTTTTTAAGTGTGTGAGTATAAATCAGCATCACAGACCAGAGCATCAAATGTAAAGCTTAAGCCAACATAAAAGAGCACTTGTTCATCGTATTTAGTTTGATATTAGATATCATTTTGCAAAGTAAATCTAGTCTGTGTGTGTGTGTGTGTGTGTGTGTGTATCTCCAGGTATAACAATCTCTGCGCTATTAAAGAAAACAACTTCTACATTGAGCTCACTCCATCTCACACACACTGTCGCTTGGCCAGCTCAGGCAGGACAGTAGGAGTTTGGGCAATCTGATGATTTTATGTAGGATCGTAATTTGGTCATAAGATCTGCTTGTGACACAAATAGAAGTTTATATAATATATCTATGGGAACACTACACAATTTGTAAAACCATCGAAGACCATAATTTCCTGCAGGAAGTGTTGTCGAGTTTACCTGCAGGTCGCTGCTGTTGCTTGTTGCTTAAGTTAATGTTTCCTTTGCTTTGTCGTTACTCTGCTTAATCTGGTAATGAATTAATTTACATTACAGTTGCCTGAGCTAAAATGAGAGATGGTGTAGGTTTCCTCCTGAGAGCTTAGGTAGATTTTGTGCCCCCTGGCATATTCTAAAGCTACTTTTCCATATTTTAAAGAGTTTCTCTTCCTGAATGTAAACATTTATTAAATTACAGTGATAGAGATTTAGTCCTCATTAGCATCCGAGTCCACACTGGTGGTGTACATGTACATACTTTGTGTGTGTGTGTGTGTGTGTGTGTGTGTGAAAGAGAGACTAGAATCAGGTGTGTGTTATATAATTTGATGTTTAAAGGCCAGTTAAACCATACCAGAATTAACTCTAAAAACAGGCCATTTTTATGATGCACCCATTCACCTTTTTTTTTTTTTTTAAACTTCTGAAAAGACCACCTGTGTGGCACAACAACCATCCAGAATCACGTTGGCTTTTCTTTTGAGTAAAGGATGAGTTGTTTTGATCGACCTGCTTTGTTGTTTACTGTTTGTCAAGCTGAATATTTGCAGTTTTAGCTGCTAGGATGGAGCGTTAGAGTACACTCCCATCATCACATTTTCTGGCTGCAACAAGGACTTGAAAAGTAAATTTTTGTATCATCCTAGTGGAGCTTTATACTTTCAAAATCAGTGCCCACAGCTATGGCTTCTCACTTTTTGGCAGTGTATTGATTTGCAACTCAGATGCCTGCAGATTGTAACTGGAGAGAGTAGAAACTTGGAAACGAACAAGACCTTGTAAACAGATGCTGGTGAATTGAAAGAGATTTTTTTGTTTGTTTTAAAACAGAATTGCTGAGTTTAGACTTTAGTTTTAAATGCTTGTTCAAGAGTCTGATAGTGAGTCAGCTGTGTTGGTTTCAGCATATATCCAGGAGATATCTGTGCATGCTGAGTGAGAGATCCAATATAAATCAATCATTCAGATTCATGTTCTTAGTAATTTCATAAAGACTCATCTTAATTAATTTGTCTGGTGTCAAAAGATATCATCTCGTACAGTCACTATCATAGTGAAGAGCCAGCAGAATTAGTGTGTGTGAGAACATTTTCTCCTCATTAACACTGCTGCTTTTTTCCCCTATCAGATCAGCTTTCTGTGTATCTCATTTCCTGTCCTTTCTCTTGTTTTATTTCCATCTTTTTCTTGTGATCATAATGCCATTCTCTCTGGAACACAGCTGCAGCCTCTCAGATTGGCCCAAGAGCTCTCTGTGTATGAGAGAGAGGCCATGTCTTTGTGTAGTAGAAGCTGCTTTCAACTTTTTATTTATGTGTTTTCATGCCAGTGAATACAGTTAAGTACACATGAGTGAGAAAAGCTTCTGTTGGAGCATTAAGGTCAATGTAATGGCTTACATTTGGGGAGGCAGTGGACAGCACCGGTTAGAAAAAGACCCTCCAACGAGCCAGTTTACGCAGGGCTGGGCAATATATTGAGATTTTAAAATATATTGCAACTTTATCAGACACAGTATAGAAGGAGGGAATATCGTTTATGTCGAGATGGCTTGTTTTAAGTTAAAAGCACAATTTCGTTTGTGTTTTTTACAGCTGTATTTTTGTTATGGTCATTTAAAAGTATTTTTAATGTATTTTGTTTAAGGAGCATTGAATTAAATATAAAGGTTCTTTAATTTCAGTCAGC
>CM047986.1:6853110-6868886 GCA_026261665.1 Melanotaenia duboulayi
GCAGGTGCAGACATATCAGTTTACTAGCGTTATATCCACAAGGTCAAGTGTTCTAATACATCCATGTCCTGGGGCGATTTATTATCTGTGGTTTGTTACGAGGTCATCTTATAACAACATGGTGGCAGTTATCCAACACAAAAGCAGATTCAGAGGTCATGTTTTGGCAGGAAGGAAGGCAGTGCAAAACAGCATGAAAAAAAAAATGCTCTATATTTTTCTCCATAACCAAAAACACTTTAGACTCTGAAGGAGACAATCAGATGGTATCTTTGCTGCTCATTTAGTAGTGGCACAATCTTTTACCTTTTTTAGATAGATTATTTTTCCTTTAAGAATAGGTACAAGAAGCTGGATAAGTATAAGAATACCATCACATTTAATTGTAATAACATGGAAAAGTCTAAAGAAAAACCTTTTCTCCCACCATTACCATACTTAACAGGATTACATCTAATGTAATATTTATCAGTCAGTGCTTGAATGTGATCTCACAGGGACACTTTTCAGCTGTGATTATGATCAGGAAAATGATTTATCATTAATTCTTGGACATTTTTTGGTAATCTTGTAGTCGTATGAAACTGAGTACTACCTGTTGCAATAACATCAGTAACAGTCTGTCAGCAGGTATGTCTTTAAAAGCTGTTAATTGCAGTTGCTCAGGCAAAGCTTTGGGGAACATATTCATCTGTGGGGGTCTTCTGTATGATGAGAATAAAGAAATAATTAGATTATCTATATTTGCTTAGGAGATTAAATTGTAGCATTCTATTTGGACTTACTGATGCTTTATGAAGGATGAATGACAGAAGCTTATTTGAAGTTTAGGTTTACAGATTTATTGTCTTCACATTACTCCTGCTGCTGTTTTGTCCATTTCACTCAGCTCGTTAAATCATGCAGCTTCAGGCTCTTCATGATGTGAAAAATTGGACATATAGAAAAAGGCAAAGGTTAAAATTGGGTGACAGAGTCCATATGAAGTCAGGCTGGTGGACTCATCAGCTCTTTGAAGAAAACCACAGGCTTGCGGCAGATGAAAAGTTAATTAAAATAAAAACTAAATTATTTTAATTACAAAAACTGACATCAGTCATGGTTGTTAGCATGACTGTGTGTGACAGATGTAGAAATGCCTGTTTTTCTGGCATCATTTGGACTTTGAAACTGCCCACTGATCATCCAGAGAGGCTTGGAACGCAGGCGATCTCTCTAGATTTCAGAGAGTAATTGCAGATTTTGAGAGGCGTAACGGAGCAAAGCGATACGTAATGAATCACTGCTCCGAGTGAAATTACTTTTCAAGAAGAGGCATCTCTACTATAGTGGAAGGAAACTGCATGGGCAGCAGTTTCATATTTGTCAAAACTGGCTGCTTCTACACATTTTCTTACTTCATGGGAAGTTTGTGTAACAATAACTTAAGGCAAATCCTGATTTCCATGAATATTAATCATTTGATTTGGTCCCTGCAGCTCAGGAGATTGAATTTGTGCCCTGCAGAAATGAGTGAAGGAAGGAGATAGATGGCAATGAAAGATTGATGCAATGCAGTTGAAAGAATAAGTAAGCAAGATCAAACTATATTATTCTTGGAGCTGGTTCCATGTTTGTGTGTGTTTTGGTTTGTATCTGAAACATGAGTTGTGCCCACTGGGAAAGTGCCTTTCTCTGTCTCCCGTTTATCATCTCTCTGGAGTGCAGCCGTTTTGACAAGACCTATTTTGAAAGTCAGAGAAAAGAAAAAGAGCAACACTTGGTTGGATTGGCTCGCATGAGTGCTGCACAGTGGCTTCTTAGTGACATGAGAACAAGAGGAGATGCAGCCCAAGAAATGAGACCAAACCAAAATTGGAACTGTAAAGAAAGTGGAGGGCTCAGAGTCTTCAGGGACAATGTGACCACAGTTAACTGCAAAGTTTCTCACCAAATCACATTGTTGCCAAACACAGGAGCTGCAGCTCTGCTCCACAATGCCCTCCTCTCAGTCAAAGCAACTGGATCAAAGTCAGATCCGTCAACACGTAAGTAAACCCTAGCCTTCCGGTTTTCATTGTTTGAATTTTGTGTTTGGGGAATTTTTTCTTTTTCCGTTTGTTTGACGTTTTGAGGCACTTTAGATTTACTAGAATGCAACAGAAATAAAAGGAAAACATTTTTTAACTATGTAGGCATCTGAAAAGGGAAAAAACAGCATTGTGATGAGATGTGTCTGAACGTACAGTTTTTATGCAGAAGATGTTAGAGAGAATACAAAGTGCCAATTCTCCCTGCAACATCTTGGACCGGAGTGGCAGAGGCTGCGGATGCTTAATAACTCTTCTCTTACCACCTGTAGGCCTTGCTTCAGAATGAGTGGATCATTATGAATGTAGCTCACCAAAGATACAGGGTTGAACATTAATCATCACCTTCTTTTCTGCCATTAAATCAATCTAACAACCAGTTTTACAGATTTTTATTCCATAGCCACCAGTTTTTACTTCCTGTCTTTGGTGTGGATGGATTACTCAGCTGGCCGTGATGTAGGTCAGGAGAGCTCAGGGTCTCATGGCTGCAGCTGTAGGACTAGGACCTCCATGATGTCTTTTTCTGGTTTTAAGGGACTTAGATATGCTTCCTTGGGCCAGATGTACAAACATTTGTTATAGCCTTTTTCTACATTTGAACTAGTGTGTACAAAGGAAGAATCTGTGATGAGAGAGTGAGACCATCAAATAAAACCCGTATCCTCTTCTGCCTGATTATTGAGTGCATTTGGTTAAAAAAGGCTCTTTTTTTACATTTGCATTCATTATGCAGCTGACTAGAAAATCTAGTCATTCATGATGAGAAATGAGGGGGAAATCAGGTGTATGATCGCGATTTAAGCTCAAGCATACAAAGAAAAAGATGTGTACTAACAGCTTTGTAAATTAGGACAGTTTTTGCATCGTGTGTCAACAGTTTCAGCCATGAAACTACACACAGGTTTATATGTCAGGCCCCTGGAGCATTCAGATTGAAACCACGATGCAGTGGCATCTACACAAATTCTGATTATAAGACGGAGCTGATGCATACATGGACAACAACGTACAAGCTTCAAGTTTATACGGGGATGTGGCCTCTGGCCTTTCAAATGTTCCATGTCAACATCATGGTCATAAAAACTCAGTGGTTTCAGGATTTGGATGAAAACAGCAAAAATATTTCTTCCTATTTTGAAAACTGACCAGATTCTGCATGTTTACAGTTTTCGACCTCCTACTCTGCTCATCTTTTCTGTGCAGCTTGATTCTACTTTTGTCACCAATGGAAATGTTAGCTTGTGTGAGTATATGAGTAGAAAACATCTGGTGGAATCATAAGTATGAGTAACTGCAGCTGGAGTCTGACGTAATCCTAGGATAAGACGGAGATAAGACACTTTTAGTTACTGTAGAATTAAAACTATATATTGATGTCGAGCTTTAGCATGGAGTGAAAATCGATTAATATACTGTGTAAACCTGCTTATCTACAATATTTGAAGAAAAACACATTATCAAGCAGTCTCACCTGTCAGCATTTATTTCCTTTTCTTTTTGGCTGCCTGGTAGACATGTCAGCATGTGGCACATAAACTAGAAAAAGGAAATAGCATTAGAGTTTATTCACCCAAAACAACATTTTATTTTCATTCCTTTCGGGCTTCAACGCTGATTAATCCTTAATGCTGTATAGCATTAAACCTGCTGTACAGTGAAACCGTAGCACAGCTTGTTGCATTCTCAGTCCTTGACAACCTGCATATCAATCACATACCTCTGGGGAAACAGGACAAGGAAAGTCTGTCTGATGCTTCATGTTGACAGCAGCTCATTACAAACACAGTTTTGGCTACTTTGCAAAACATCGTAGGAGTCTCATGGTTTGTTTGGGCCACCTGGAGCTATACATGTCCACTTTAAACTGAGTTAGCTGTTCTTAGATGGATTGATGTGCCTTTTTTATTGCCAAGAGGGGAAATTAGGGTTGTTAATCACAAGCATTAAAGCAAACTGATGCTTTTATATTTTACAAGTCATTCCACAAGAACAGTACGAATTGGACTTAGATAAACTAAAGTGTCAAAATCCCAACCTGTTGCAATTAAACACTTAACAGAGGTTGTGAATTTAGCTCTAAGTCATGTGTTCCTATCTTCCTAACCCCCTTCATGCAAATAATAAAAAGCCATGGGCCCCCTGCTCCACCCCATGCTGTAACCATGCTTGGTTTTATGGTTTCAAAAGTGAGATTCTCACCATAAGTAATGTATTCTGGCTGAGTCTTGTCCTTTGTTAAAGCCAAAGTTATATTAACAAGATATATCATCATGTTTTTCTTAAGATGTGTGGACATTCATTGCAACAGCCTTGAAAGTTCAAAGCCTCAGGGACCCGCTTTGGTTGGGAACCTTTGCTCTAAATGACCATCACTCTACATACTGAATGATATAGCAGCATGTGACATGCGTGAGGTTCAGAATTATTACATACTATTGAAATAACAAGAACCTTTTTTGTTTGATAACCACAATATCCGAAAATAAATATATTAATGAATATATCAAAAGAAGAAAGCCACTTAGCTGTATCTAGTGTCCTGTTGTCCAAAAGACTGCAGTGATGACATTCCCTGATATTCATGCTCATGTGGATCACACCATTGGTTTTATGGGGGGAGGATCATTCAAGGTCGAGGAGTTAGTCAGGTACAGAACTAAATAATGTTATTTCAATGAAAAATGGTCAATTTGTTTTATAAAAAGCATTGGTAGCAAAAATGTACAAATATTTATGGTAATATAAAAATGTATGGACCTTTTTAAAAATTATTTTATTTTATTGTCCGTGCGCACTTTTATTGAAGGCCGCGAGGGACATGACAAAATATTTTTTTTTATAATGTTTCATTTACTCTGAATTAAATAATACATTTCAGTTTGTGATATTTAAATATAGATTTTTGGAGACCCAATAGACAAAATACAGCCAAAAAGGTCAGAAGGACTTAAATTGTACTAATTTCATGGAGTGACTCACAAATCAACAAAATAAAATGTACAAATCCTCCACATAAAAAATAATTTTTATGATAATATAAGATATGGAAATGTCCATAAAGTGTGAAGTTTAAAGTATAGTGTAGGTAAATATGAAAACAATGTGAACCCCCCCCCCCATGTGGGGGAAAAAATAAAAATAAATAGCCCTGTACAAAATGAGCGGTTTAAGACTTTTGAGTGCTTTCTGGCTCAGAGGTTCTTGACAGGAAGCACACTGAGGTAAAAGCATCCTGGATCAAGACTGTGAAAAGCTGGTCATGTCTACTTTTGCAATGCAGGAAAAATCCCTTTGGACTTCACCTTTAAATGTCTTCTACAGTAATGTGTGGAACAAAAAGACATTATTAGTTTTTTATTAATTTTTATTTGGTTGTGTCATTTTTAGGATTTAATCAATACCAAAATCTGCTTATTCCAAGTTTTGTGCTGTCACCATTAGCCCTGCAGTCTTACCACCATGAATAAATGAGCCCGTTAAGTAATTAAGACTGTGACCTCTTTATATATGTGTGTTTTTGCTGTGGTAACATCTTATGTAGCCTGTAGCCTTGTTCCCACAGCTTCAAACAAACCTTACTCTTGATACACCCACCAGGCAGACAACTGCTGCTTCCCTCCAGTTACCATGGAAAGGATGATGTCTCTAAACATTAAATACAAACGACTTGAGAGAATAACAAAGTGATTTCTGGCAGCCTGACTTGACAGGCAACTAATCAGGGAGTTGGGGCTTTGCTGGTTTTGCTCAGATTTTGGGGGATGTGTGTGAGAGGAGTAAATTTAAATAAGAAAATGTTATGCACAAGACACCGCACAGTCACCTGTTTGTGCAATAGCTTTGGTCCATGCTTGTCTCAGTCAGTGTAATTGATTCAGGCAGCTGTTGATGTGCACTTAATTGCATATTTTAAACTTTGATGAGACTCCAGGGAAATCCTGAGAAATGCCAGCGAATGTGAGAATGGCTCCGGTAAGGAAAGAGTTGATGTGATAAAAGCTAGAAGAAGAGGAAAGTATGGTTGGGGGGTGTGAACTAAGACTTTTCTCTGAATGGGGACTGATTATTCTCTCTGCTGTTGGGAGACTGGATGTACATAACAGAATGAACAGGCATTAGAGATAATTGAATTTTCTTTTGTAATGCTTTTTTAACATATTTACATACATTGTAAAGATGAAGATATTAGCCATCTGACATCAGCATCATCTGAACATTTAAAGGATTGTTGCTCATGGTCAACTCTCAGCGACATGGTAAACAGCGAGCAGACTTTAACCCTCTTGGATATAGAGGAATTCAGGTCAATCCTGGAAGTAAACCCTCCGCCATTGCTGTGGAGACTATGCTGTGCATGTCAGAGAATAAGAGAAGGGATTTGAACTATATTCTTATGGATGTCAAAGTATGCGTTGCCATCAAGCTTAACTTGGTGTAACGGGTAAAGTCTTTCTATGCTAGTCAATGTTATAAGAAGCACTTCTGAACTTTAGCAGATTTTTTGTGATGCGCACCCTAACAATGACTAATTTGGCGTTCATGTTGCATCCTACCTGAACTGTGAGCTCTCTTCAGACAGTTAAAGTCAGTCTGATGTTGACTCTTGGCTTATCTCTAGCTCTGACTCTTTTATTTCATCTCTTCCTTGGATAATGTCCTCTTGCGTTTCTCCTGCTGAATCCACCACAATATGTGTTCAAAATGGCTGGCGTTAATATTTAGATGCTAGCATGAGATTTTAGGTTGGAAAGTTACATAGTGCCACTTTAAATGGACTAAGAAATATATTTGTGTGAATTAAAAACAATTTATGTAAGATTAATGCAAACAGAATAACTCTGAGTTCCCCAGGTAAGAAACCTCTATCAGTAACTGTGGACCAGTGTCTAACGTCGTCAGTCCAGCTAGCCATGCCATGTCAGTAGGTGCTAGCATATATGAGGTAATCAGCCACCGCAGTAATGGCAGTGCTTCAAGGTGGCACAACACACAAAACACCTGCCAGATTTGTCTATAGATGCCCTCACTATGCACATAACCTGCAAGATTGCAGGCAAGAAAGATTGAAAGACCTTGAAATGAAGGAAATATGCATATAGTCACCAAAGCAATCCCAATCTGCTACGAGCAGAACTTGGATAAAATCCCCACACCGTAAATGCTGCATATTTGAACGTGCTCTCATCTCCATGCATTCACTCACACAAGAGCACAGCAAGCGCCATGTTGATGTTACAAAATATGTTTTCTATCAATTAAAGTCTGACACGCCGAGATGCAGCATGAATATTTATGAGTTGTTTCCAGGGCGATGTTGTGTAACTTGGAAGCTGTTTATTTTGGTCTCGGTTGGCCCCACATCCGGTGTCATGTTGGAGTTATGAAATAGATTCTTGTTGTTTGAAGGATAATTAGAATAAAATGTTTGTGTTAAGTTTTTTTTTATTATTATTTGTGCTCTAATTCTCTTATCTTTTCTTATCTTTTCCTCTTTTCTTCATACATTCTCTTTTTTTTTTCTTTTTACCTTTTTGCTCAGACACAGTCAAAAATCAGTGACAGGCTTTTTTATATGCTGTCTCTGTCTCATATCGCTTTATTTTCCCTGATAACTTTCTCTATGTTTATACAGCTGGTCGCTGCCTCTTTGTCCTTTTACTTCTAGACCTTTAACTCGCCTGTATTCTCCTGTCTTCGTGCACTGACACACAATGTCTCTGTAACTGCAGTGATGCATGGACTGACATGCACACAGTGGTGCAAGTACTAGATATCAGACAGGTACGGTCACACTGAATAACCGTGCATACATATATGTCACTCTTGGGGTTCTGTCTTTATGTAAATGTCATTTCACACAGGAGCAAACCCAAGTGTTTTTTTCCCTGAGAGACTCATGATTTGTCCCTTGCCTGCACTTGTTTAGTAGTTTGACTCACCTTGCAACTTAAACATTAGTCTGCATAGTCAGGGACATTGTAAGGACTTCGATATAGCATTCATTTAAATGGTTAAAAAAAACCTGGCAACATCACCTGGAAGACATCAAGTCCTGCATCAAATAACTCTTATTGTGGGTTTTTATAGGCTTCAGGTGCAGTTGTGACAAGAGTGGGCACAGCTTACCTTTTCTGTAAATAAATCTTTACCAACCGGAGCGTTTCTCATCAGGGCTCTAAAACTAACAGCAGAAATGCAAAGACCAAAAGATTCAAGATCCGTTTTACCGAGTGAAAGACAGCTGGCAGGCGAGTGTGTAGGGCCTATGTCTTTCATTCGAGACAATAACAATAAACCAATTACCTCAGAAAGTTGAGCTTATGAGAAACCTGTGGTCCAAGCCAGCCTGCTGAATACTGGATACTGTGTAATCCCATCCCTTCATGTTGTCATAGTTACAGTCTTGTTTCCTGGGAGGTAAACGTATTTTACTGGACCTAGAGGATTTAGAGTAGATCAGGTTGGTTCTCTGGGTGTTCCTAAGTTTTCAAAAAAGAAGAAAAAATGTTAATTTGCTATTTGATGTGTAAAAACTGCATTTGTTACGATTTGAAAAAAGACCAAAACATTTTAAAAGTTACTTTACATATTTGCATGTCATTCTTCAGTCAAAGAACTACTTGTTAGCCTGATTATTTATACTCTTTAGCTTATATGAATACAGTCTGAAGGAGGCAGAAAGTCTGACTGCTGTGCTCTGTGTCGTGGACTGCTCCGTGTACAGGTCCTCTTCTTCTCAAATTGGCTTAGGTTTTACCATTTTCTCTTATCAGCAAGCTATACAATAAAGACATCTGCTGTGCTGCAGAGTGACTCACATCTCCATCTGCTTCTCTGTTCATTCGTTCACCTGATCACCAGCACATACTGGATGGATGTACATGATCTGAGTGGGTACGAACAGAGTCCATGCAGGTTAACTGATAGATAACCCATAATGGGTTACACAACAAAACCAGCATAAACACTTTGCTTAATCGTGTTAATGACTGGTTTATGGTTTTCTCTCCATTTGCTCACCATAAAGTTAACATTTTCTAGTTTTTTTAAGTAGTCCACACAGGAGTCTAGGAAATAAGAAATGTAAAAACAAACAAACAAAAAAACTCTAAAAATCCATTTGTTTTAGATTGTTTTGCATTCTTATTCATAACCACATTACTTATAGTTAGATATCTACATACTATAGAATCTTATAGCAGTTAAGGAGAGTCAGAATTAAAGTCTGAATTAAAACTAATCCTGGGGAGAAAATCCTCTGCAGTTCTGTTTCTTCATGCTGCCCAGATTTGAAACCATCAGTTGAAAATTTTTCACTGATATAGTTACTTTCATACTTACAATTATACACAATAGTTGCAGAATTACCATTATTTATATGTTGTAAATAAAAGGCATGATTATAAATGCCTAAAAGTTTCATAATAACGTCTCATTTATGCTGCTGCAGTCAGGCACGCTTGTTTGATTCCGAGCACATAGAAACGTCCTCTGTATTGTTTTCTTCTCTCAGATGTTGCGTGAACTGTGGGGGGCTTACAGCTGAGTCCACATGGGTCTCAGCAGGCCATCAGCCCCTCTGACATTAAATGAGCCAGAATATCATTAAAAACAAACTTGCATGTTTGCTGTCTCAAGATTCCTACATTGATTTAACATGGAAACTTGTAACATGTTTTTTTTTTGTTTTTTGTTTTTTTCTTTGTTATATACCTGCCACACAAAGGTTCATACATTTTTTTATATTTTGCAATCAGGACTCTGTAAAAAGGCCTTTTCAGTTTGATTTGTTTTAGTTTGTTTTTCTCAAGTTAGATCACGTCAATTCAGTTTGGTGTGTTTAGAACAAGCCGATGCAAGTAGAAAGATAATATTTAGGCTGATGTAAGCTGATCCTGTTGTAGTTGCTGGATTTTACAGCAAAGACCGTGAAATACATTCTAAGTTAAAAACAATGGATATTACTGAGGCATCAATCATTTGTCGGTGATATCTGGAACTTTGGAGATGTTTCTTGTCCTTTTGCCATTTGTATAGTGCAACAAACTGTTTTTCTGGGCAAAAGGTAGAACTGGAAACAGCAGAAGTGCGGCACTCAGACTGTCTGTGGGACGCACATGGCAGACATGACGGCGGAGGATGAAATCTAACTGGCAAACTCTGCATTAAAAATTTATATATATATAAATTTACCATGTTTTTAAATGTTACATATTTTTAAATGTTAATTCATACCGACTGACATGAACCAAGGAGTAAATATTACCATCCACAGCCACTAGAGGGCGCTTAGTAAAACATTAACTTAAAGAAAACTGAGAAAGACTGAAAACAAACAAAATTCTCCAAAGAAGAAAATCCTATTCTGTAGATTACAAACTGCAGGTAGTAAAATACTCAGCCGGACAACTGTAATCGAACAGCAGTTGGCGGAGTTGTTCAGAAAGGACTTTGTTTTGTTCTTCAGGCTGTTTTCAAAACGCTTGCTTTGGTCTGGTTGGTTCATACTCCGCGAGATACTTTGTCTGCAGCGCCGTGGGAATAACTGCGGGGGCAGAGGTGTTTCTGTGTCTGACCCTGTTATTTCATATTTAACGTGAAACTTTTCGGTGGCAGGGCGGAGCTGTACATGCGGTGGTGTCCGTATCTTTAAATGGGAAATGTGATGTGATACATTTTCGTACTTTCTCAGCACCTCGATCAGCCGTTCATTAAGTGTACGAAAGCTAAAATAAACCAAGTTAAATCTGCAGTACTCCCAGCTGAAACACAAAGGATTTGGCATCAGTTTGTCTTCATTTATTAGACAACCAAATGGAGCCTCCTACTCCCCCATTTGTCAGTCCTCATCACAGCTGACATTGTTTATTAGATGACTATTAACTATATCTGTCAAATTATGCAACAGCAAGGCGACACGTGAAGGCAGATTTCCAGCATTCTTACCTCTGGTGGCCACCAAAGAACAGTTCAGTGTCTTTGCCTTCCTGCTACCTTTGTTTCAGCATCCCGCTATGTTTGTTTTTCATTACTGAAGTACATCCACATGGGGTAGAGTTGTGTCAACACCCTGGAGCTTGTACTGCCACATGGTACTGCAGATGATGTTTCATTGTCATTCTGGCACTGCCAGCCTTTTCGTTGTATTCATCTACACCTGTCCTATTTCTTGGAGCTGATGTAACTGCAGATTAGTGGGGTTGGGGTTAGATTTCCCAGGAGACACTGATGGTTGTGTATTTTTTCCCATAAAGATCTGGAATGGACGTAGGTAAGTTTCAGTCTGGCTGCCAACCTGATTTAATGACTATCTCAGTGCAATAAAAATGAGATATCCTCTTACTGGAAACAGGTTTATAAAGGCTGCTGTTTCTCTTACACAGCATGCAAGGTTTGCCTTTGTAATGAACATGTTTATAAACTTCCTAAGGGTCAGATTTTTAAATTATTTAAAATAAAAAATCATTCTGCTCAACTTTCCTCATTAAATGTTCTCACCTTTTTTATTTTTGCATAAGCCGTGGAAAAAATTTAATCATTGTGTGAGAACCCAGTGGGAGATAATGGGGATTTAAAGTGTGAATATAAGACTTAAAACATTTCTGCTTTGTCTCCTCTTCTTGCAGAGAGGAGGAGGAGAGCCTACGAGACAAGATCCGTGCAGACCACGAGCGAGCTCTGCAGGAGGCAAAGGAGAAGCTGCTGAAGTCACGTGAGGAGCTGAAGTCTGAGATTCAGACGGAGAAGACTAAAGTGATGGAGGACCTGAAGAAAAAGGAGACAGGGCCTAAACCCTTACCACCCGTCCCCATGCCGAAGGTGGTGGGCACAAGCGATGGAGAGCCACCAGAGCCTGATGTTAAAGAGAAGAGAGACAAGATCAGAGAGGTAAGATTACTTCTCACCTGTTATAATACAAAGAAAGTTGATTTGCCTAAGTATTATGGGGTGTAATGGTAAGCCACCTTGGTTTTAAGGTCACTTTTTTTTTTTTTTTCCTGTAACAGTACGGGAATAAATGCAAAACATAAACTGATAACAGGAACATGTTTAATTAAAAACAAAACAAAAAAAAACTTCTTCCAGTAAAATAAAATAGAGATATGCCCCCTCTATTTTAATGGACGGTAACTGTTCATACATTTAAGGGTGAAAGGGATGTTTCAAGAGAAAAATAATAATAATGCACTCAAACTTGTACAAATATGAATTTAATCTAAACTTCAGTGTTTTCTTTTAAAAATAAAACTTTAATTGCGTGTATGCTTTAAAAGATAAAGTAACATATGAGTAGTTGCGAGGCTGTGACATGTTTGGTTTATAAAACAATTGTTTGAATGAGCGCATTCCTTCTTGCTTTTTGAGCACAGTTCATCCAGCAAGAGCACGCCTCCATCCACATGTGGAGGGGGCGGGGCTACATGGAGAATGCATGTCGTACACAAGTACGCCGTTGCTCAGTGGGGATTGTGGTCGTCTTGTAACCTCAGGGTTGCCGGTTCGATCCTCTGCCTGTTGAGCTCATGTCGAGGTGTCCCTGAGCAAAACACCGAACCCCAAATTGCTCCTGATGGGTCGTGGTTGAGCGCCTTGCATTGCAGCTTCCGCCATCATTGTGTGAATGTGAGTGTGAGTGGGTGAATGTGACGTATGTTGTAAAGCGCTTTGGGTATCATTTCAGACACAGAAAAGCGCTTTACAAAAACAGACCATTTACCACGTGACCACAAGTCCGACATTCTGCTTTTGTCTCATCACTTGTCTTTGTACATTTACATCCTTCTCTAGGAAACCTAAATTCTCCCAAACTGAGATTTTAACGACGGAAGAGGGTCTTAAGCTCTGTTTTTTTTCTTAAAACTGTCACTACCTGTCATGTCCGCTAGCATAGGGAACTCCGAACCGAACTTTCCGTACTGAAAACTACGGATACATGTACTGTTACACCCCTACCAAGAACAGGAAAGAAAAATGGTGCTGCTTGAGATGAGAAAGTTTGGCTGGGCGATAAATTAATTTTATCAGTTAATCCAAATATTGGTATTAATGAGGATTTGTTTTTTTTATGAAAGTTGGATTTCCCCCCCTGTCATATGCACTGCCAGCTCCGTCCCAGTCTGACTCCTTACCTAAAGTTTGAACCACCACAGCAGCCACAACCAAAGAAGAAGTACCCCGCCCCCCAAGTCTTCCACAAATATGGACCATAGGGTGACTACAGATTACCTTAGGTCAGTCAATTACAGGAAAACCTAATTCAGTGAAAAACCGGAATGCCTCTGCATTGTTTTGTTGTCTGGCAGCCAGTCTACATTTCAGTAGGTTAGATTTATGTAAGCTGACGTCGACATCCTGACAATTTCTTTTCATTTGTTTTGTTTTGAGGGTTTATTTTGAACATGTTAGGATGTTTACATAAAACACTTTAAATAGGAAAATGTTACAATAATTCCAGGTTAGATTTATCTAGTGCTTTTCAAGGCACCCAAACTGTTAATTCCATTATTCATTCACTCTTAGTGGTGGTGAGCTGCATGTGTAGCCACAGCTACCCTGGGGCAGACTGACAGAAACATGGCCGCCAGTCTGTACCAACGGCCTCTCCGACCCCCACTAAACTTTTGACACATGCATACACCAATGGAAGCAAGGAGGGTAGAGTGTTTTGCCCAAGGGCACAACAGATTGGGCTGGGGAAACGGGGTTTGAATTGCCAACCTGGATGACTTGCTCAGTCACCCGAGTCAGTGCATGGGTGTTTTTTTTTGCTCTGGTCACTAAATGGTTTACTTCCTGTTTTTCCCCCCATTTTTTCTACTCGAGAGATCATTAAAAAATCATCATATTCACAAATTTAAAAACAATTGTCAAACAAGAACAACAAAGAAAATAAATATATAACTAACAGGGGAAAACAAACAAACAAAAATAAATAAATAAAAACAGTGCTCGTTAGTGCCCTTTTGTGTACTGTGTGAAAACCATGAACATACATGAACTGGTTCATGCTTGAACTTCTTTTGAGCTCCTCATTCAACCCGTTTAAAAATTCACTTGACTGTTTGACTGTATTATTTATGGATTATTTCAAGCAACTGGAGGTTATAATGGAGCCTGACAACCAAATCTCCAAGCTATCTTGTTCACATTTGTGGGATAAAGTTCTCCCACTTTGGTTCTGCTTAAATTGGTGTGAAGGGGATCCGGTTCCCCAGAAAGCTTCAAGTTTTTGAGACTACAAAATGGAGCTGGAACCTGAACCAAAACCAGAACGCTGTCTGTCTGAAAGCACTAACAGGTGAAGTGAGCTATCATTATGTAGCGGCACACGCTCCCACTAAGAGGCAACCAGCATCAGGGGAATCAGTGGATGATAAAGACACTCAGGGTGAAGAGCAAGTGGAAAAGAGATGATGGATGTGGTTGTTGCGTAACGCTAAAGATACTGTACAGTGCAGCGTGGAAGAATGTGGCTTTATTCATGTTCACAAAGTTTTTTTCATGCAAGAGGCACATTTGCATGAAAAAAACATGAAACTTAATGTTGTTTTAAATACGTTTAATATGTTTTAAGACCGAAAAGATTAACTGGATTGAACGAAAAATCAAATTTGATGTGGAAATGATGGAAGATTTTATTTTGTAGGCATGTCGCCCAAACCTTGGAGAAAGTTGGCAAGAACACAACAGCTTTCCGCACATAAATATCAACCTTCCCGTTTTACCCAGTCAGGCATCTGCTCAGAACTCCCACTTTAATCCTGTGAAGACTATCTTGCAGTAGACCAGGGTGAAAGGTTGCTGCCATAGAACTGGTGTGATGTAATTTAATTTCCACAGAGTGCGTCAGTGTGAGGATTACACTGTATGTTTGAATACTTTTCTGATGCCACTGTTTGTCTCAGTTCCAGCTCGTATTGAAGGCACCAGCGTGCCAGACGGGAAGTGCATGTGCAGAATGCAGATGGTTCTATCTGGCTCTGCTCGTTACAGACACCAGGCCGGCCTCGGCATCGCTCCCTCTCTGTGCTGCTCTCCCCCCTTTCTCTCCTCTACGAGTCGCCTTGCATAATTACCTCATATCGTCTCTCATTAAACAGCACTTGGAATCAGAACACTCGTTGTGCATAGGAGCAGCCCCATTCACTCCAAACCCACCTTTTGTCTCTAAATGCCCCTTTTGTTCCCCTTCATAATTGCCATTCAGGGAGAATGCCATACAATCCCAAATGAGCATGAACATTGCAGCTGTATGGGCAACGGCACTGCGCACCCCCCTTTCCTGATTGCCTTGCGAATCCAAGGAGAAAGCATAATGACACACAGCAAAACAGTATCTGCAAGACCAGTGTTTCTTTCCCTCTTTTTTTCCCTTATTTTAAACTGTAGACGCAGGGAATCGTTTGGCTTGCATCTTGATGTTGTAAAACAAGTTCAGGGAGGCAGTTTTGCATCTATTTTCTTGTCATTATGTTTGTTTCATAGAGACAGGAAGCAGTAATTCAAGCAGAGTAGTTATTGTCTGTCCTATATCATCTGTCTGACTCGAAGTCTGACGGTGTCTTTGATGTATTCCTTTTGAAGGTACTTTGGATTTGTTCAAAATTTGGTTATATTTACAGCCTGACTGAGAATTCACTGATTGCAATCTTTGGTTCTTGTTAAATGATGAGTTAGGCTGGGGTTACACCAGAAGACTTTTAA
>CM047986.1:6870539-6887659 GCA_026261665.1 Melanotaenia duboulayi
TACTACTAATGTGATCCAGACATTTATTTCTGGGGATCAGAGGAGCATTTAGGCGATTTATTGATTGCTTCAGTACTATTTACCTGTCACATCGTGAGGTATTGTTTTCCCCAAGCAGTTGAAATAAGCTAGATGTTGCTGTTAGACTTGTTTATTATTGTTTGAGGATTTGCTTGTCTACACATGAGTTGAATCTATGATATTAGACTATATTTACAGCATTTGGACTCCTATTAAATGTGTTTGATTTTCTCCGTAAATTAACCTAAGATGACTTTTATCATAAATGAGCTCCACATAAAAAATCCAGCTTGAATTTTATAGAGATTTACAGATCTCAGACAGATTACATGGCACATTTTCAGCCCTGCAGGTTTGTTTTCATGAAGTCAAATCTCAAGTTTCCATCAGTCGACAGGTGATTACTGATAATTGCAGCACATAATCACTGCAAAAGGAAACTCTGGCATCTTAGTTGGTTCATCTGGAGATGTTCAGAGTTGACTGCTGATTTCCCTCAGCTCCAACTGAGAAGAAAAAAGCAAATGTTTACAGATCTTTGGCTGGCATTAGGGCACATGTATGTTTCCCTCCAGAGCTAGGGACTGTGACTGTAAAGTCCAGATAAATCAGTGGCCACTTTTTAAGTGCAACCTAAAAGGTGCAAAAATCCAGATGTATTGGGCAACCAATGGTTTCTGATAGAGAACGCAACAAGCTTTTCCTCCATCAACTAAACTCTTTGATCTCCTCTCAAGCATCCTCCCTCATCTTATGTTTGGTGGAAAGATTTGTATTTTGACTGCACACCTAGGGCCCTCATTTATCAAATGATCGCGGAAATCAGAGCAGATCTGGTTGCAGGAGTGATCTTACAATTGGATTCACGGTGGCGGCTGGAATCTATCATCATTTACATGTTACGCCTTTAGTTATTTGTGGTCCAGAGGTCTCGCCCAGTGAGGTCAAACTATGGAGAGGAGACGTTCTGCCAAAAAAAAAAAAAAGTTTTTTTAGAGGTCAAGATAAAAAAAATAACTTGTGAGGTGGAAAAGAATAATGAGATGCGGTTTGATAGCCTAAAAAGTCAAAGCGCACAAAAACGCTACATGGAATAGGATCGCGGAGGCAGTTAATAGCCTCTCCATTGTTGTTCCGACTCTGGCCGAGTAGGATCTATCTGTAAAAGTAGCATATGTATCCCCATAATTATTGTTTTATTCGCTTTTAATTTGGATAACAGCCCATGCCTGGTAACTGAAAGTCACAATTTTTTACTTTGCGTACTTGAAAATATAAACGACACAAAGAGATGAATGAAAACATAAAAAAAACAGTGAATAAAACTTTTTTAAACATTGTCTCTGTTTACTTGCATTAGTTAAGCATTATTGTGTTCAAGGTTTTGTTGTATGAAATCACCTTTTATAGCCTCCAAAAGAGAAAATTGGTAGCCTAAAGCATTTTTACTGAAGCATCAAAAGTCTCATTAGCCAGAGCGTGGTGTGCAGGACTGCAGAGGACAGAATTATGTTGCAGACCTTCTCCAGAGATTACACCAGCGTCCTCCGCTGGTCCGAGACACATCCACCTGCCTTTCTGCAACCCGAAGCAGCCTCCACCGTGGCCCAGGTTCAACAGTGCACACACACCGATGCGCACTATTAAATTAAAAAAAAATTTGAATAATATGCACATTTTTCCTCTTGTAATGTACAACTTATTTTTCCTCTGGAAAGCAACTCAGGATAATTTTCTAATACTGATTATGTTGCTGCCACCTAAAAATAAACTCTCTGAACATAGTGGAATGACGTGATTATAACAAGCAGTCCATTAAATAACTCATGTTCATGTTTACGAGACAGTACTGTCCTTAGCAGCCCCTCTCAGGGCTCTATATTGTGACCAACAATGTTTCCAGTGTGACCATTTTTTTTTCTTGGTCTTAACAGTGTGCCCAACATTTTTCAGGTCTAGGTGTTCTTCAAATTTCTATCTGTGTATTCTGTGTTGTTTCCCCTCCTGGCTGTTCTAAGGGAAGAATGACACAGTGATGAAAAGCTAATTAAAGGCAGAGAAGAGGTGGGTCTTCTTCTCTGATTGGCTCTTATCTGCAGTTGTACACTGCGTGTGTTGGTTTGACATCCAGGACGACAAAGAAAGACAGACGAGTGTCACGGAAACTGGAATCAATTGTAAAACATGGATTATTGGTGAATTTTATTATATGTTATCCCCATTTAATTTAAGACTTTTTCATGGTGCTTGATCCAAATAAACAAGAAAAGCTAAATGAGAGCTGATTGAATTTTGACCTCAGCAGCCCCCCGTCTGCGAGACTTCACCTGCACTGACTCAAGTTTCCTCCAGAAGGTCAGACAGCACCACTTGAGTTTTCAATAAATAAAAAAAAGGAGAATTCAAAGGGTTTGTGGTTCTAGAAAAAACTAAAAAGCTGCATGTTTCTGGTGAAGCATCAGGATGAGAATATAAAAATAGTGACTGCCAGAAAACTAGAGCAGCCTCCATCAAGCTCACCCTGAGTGTTTGAGCTGCACCTAGAGGCTGTCCTGCAGAAGATCGGTGGAAAAAATAGTAGTTGTGGTCGACAAAAATACGAATAGTAGAGGCTGCTGTACATAAAAAAATCAAAGATATTTATGTATGTTGACTAGACATAAATGTTGTATATTACTGCTAAACTTCAAGAAGATTATTTTAATAAAAAAAAAAAAAAAAGATGAAATGTAAATCTGGGGAGGGAAATTTTCCAGAAGCAGCACAACTTCATGAACCATTTCATAGTTTGAAAGGTTAAGTTTAATTTAGTTCACTGAAGCTAGCTCTTCACATTTATTTCTTAAGATTTAAGCATCTAAACCTCATCATTGTTCACAATAATAAAATAATCATCATCTGTGGATAATGATAAAAAAAAGCAGTAATAAAAATGTATTAAAGGAGGTGCTGAGAGCAACACTGTGAAAATTGTGAAGCACCTAAATATTTTGTCGGTGCACTCACATTAAAAAGTTTGGCACACCAGTGCAACCAATGCAGAAAGTTGGTAAAAACTAAAAAAATAGATGTATTCTACGGGATTCCCCATCCAATTAATTTAGAATAATTTAGCCGACCACCAACTAGCATTAGATGAGGGTACTTTGGGTTTGAAATCATGTAGCTGAGTAGAGACTTTGGCTAAAATACACATCCAGTTTATGCCTGGCTGAAACCCCATTTTGAATTAATAAAACTGTTCAGTGTCTGAAAAGCTTGGACACAGTGGTTTTTAAATTGGCCCTGCTGTTTATGTGTCTGTGTTATCTGTGTGGGTGCACGTTTTGGGAGGAGAGTATTTAAATGAGTAGCACACTGTGATTTATTAAGGTTTGCCATACATTATTTACTGCTGATTGCTCCATAATTTACCACAGGAAAAAAAGAAGTGTATCTTAAAATCGGTGCTTGACTGTGATAGTAGTTGAGAGGGTGAGACAGAGGGGAGACAGTTTCTCCACTCATCGTATTTTATTGAGAATACCAGGAGACCAAATTATCTTTATTTTTAAAGGGACAGTTTGTAACATTTTCTCTTGCCTACTGGTCAAAATCGATGTCGGCATGTGTCATTGTTATGCTTGTAAGCGAAGAATTTTAGATTTGTTCATACATTCAGTTGCTTTCGTAGTCATAGTAAATGTCAGCTTTGAGCCGAGATAAAGCCGGTGGGAAGGCATTTAAAGCTGGCTTTTACTGTGACAAAAGCCGGTGTTGTCCGGGCCGGTTTCCCTGTTGAGATCCTTTCCCCCCTGTGAGAGCCAGTCTTCCTTCTAAACACAGAGGAAAGATATCTGACAGTGGATTTACGTCCATCAGATGTTTTCCCCCCTGACCAATTACGACCCAGAAGTAACTTCTTCACCTGAGCGAACACCCTATTAACTATCGGATGACATGCTTTCATCCGTGTTGTTGAGACTTTCTGACAGACTGCGGCTACCGTTGTTGCAGTACGTGTTTGAGAAAGTGAGACAGTAGAATGCACTCGATGTTAGAATACGATACACGATTCCAACGTTACATGGAAGTCATTTTTACACAATGTGTAAGAGGAAATTTGAGTGTAGGACTTTTCACCAGTAATACAGTAGTAGTAATAATAATAATAATAATTAAGATCACTTGAAAATAGTTTATGCAGTGAAAAAGAATTTCTTTTTTATCTTTTTTCTTTTAGATCAAACAGTTCAGCTCAACTACTTTCTCGATCTTTACAAGTAAGCTTGGTCACTGTTAGTGTTTTGTTGCCTGTTATATTTGTATCTGCTTATTTGTGTTGAAAGTTAATTACATTGCTTGTGTCATTACAGAAATAAGCTGTACGTAGTTTAGTAAAGCAGCAAACCTATCAACACTTACAAAATGGGTTTAACCAGCACCAATACTGTTCACTCTGTCTCACCCAAATACATCATTTTTTCCTTTCACTCTGGCTTTGTTCCCCAGTGCAGCAGTTCTGGTCCATAATCGTCGGTGGCAGCATCCCACAATTCTCCTCTGTCACCTTACTAGGAGATTTATCCTCATTGACCATACCCAAACATCTAAAAAAACAAACAGACCAAAAGAATTCTACTCGGCTGGAACTACGGAACAAACTGGATCAACAAAGCTTGTTTGTTCTTGAGAACTTTGTTCTTGTTCTTGAGGCTGCAAGGACAAGAAAAATGTTTGTATTGGTCCCATCAGTTCGTACTCAATGAGAAGCTTTGTCCGTGACGGGGATTCCAGCGGGGGGGTGTCTTTGTTGTTATGTGCAATGAACAACTGACCCAGCGATTTCATCCTTAAAAAGAAACTTTGTCCGTGACAGGGTGGGGCTCTACACGCAGTGGTGTCAGCTGTTCACTAGAACTATCTGTTCAATCTTGTATCACCGAAAATGCAGAAGCCGCAACTTTCCATTTCATTCTGTTCTGCGTTAACCACACCCACCTCAAATGCTCAAGCAATCACACAATGCATCTCCAAGCCCCACAAGAAGAAAGTCCTGCTTGGATGATGTGTTGAGAACAAGCTGAAGATGTCCCCAACACTGTCTGCGAGAACAAAATTCCTGGTCACGTGACACGTGTGTAAAGCCAAACTTGGCCACAAGGTCAAGCAGTGTCACGTATGAAAAGGCGTATAGAGCTCGCCACTCTATTGAGCGCTGTTTCTAGATTGCAGTCACACTCGCTAATTGGCTTGGTTTCAGTAGATTTGCTTTTTTTTTTGTTGCTCAGGCAACCAAGTGTAGATTTAATTTAAAAAAATCTTCTTTTTTTTTTGCTGAATATAAGTGTAAAAAGTAGATCAGTTATGCTTGATAGATGCAGTTCATCTTAATCAGCATTTTCTTATGTTGCCAGCAGGGCTCATCAGGCCAATTTTCAATCAATGAGCTGATAAAAAAATCATTTGCTCAGTGATTGTGAATATTGAAATATTCAGCAGCGCATCTGTTTTCAAACTGTCCTCCCAGTGTTAAGATAAGTTTGGATATTTATTAAATGATTCAACAGTTGCAATGCATAGTGTTCTACTGTTCTAATAGAAAAAAAAACTTTACCAGACTTGAATCTTGCAGCATCAGTGGTTACTTTCATCTGGCAAAAATGATGCAGGAATGATATGAAAATGATGGAGTGAAAGGCATCTCAATAAGAGTGCTCCATCTCAAGTAAAGCTGTTAAAGTCAATGTAGTCATAAAATGTTCTGTCTCACTGATTGGCACATTAATCACTTCAGCAGCGATGGTGTATAAACTGGGAAGTGACCCACAAATGACTCAGTAAAATCTATACTAATGACAAATGAGCATCCCTCAGATGAAGAAGTGGCTCTTCCAAAATGCTAAGCTCTCCCAATTTAAGCTTAGCTTGAAAAAATGATCAGAATTCACACAGCAAGAGTGAAGCACTTGTTTTCTATGTGGGTTCGATATATGACCTTGAAGAAAATTGGTAGTCATCATCGTTTGAGCTCTTTGCCTATATAGAGTCCTTTACTGCTTCAATTTCATGGAGAAGTGTCATGAGTGTATTTACATGCTAGAAGCAATTCAGATGTCACACTTTCTCCACCCTCGTGCATCTTCTGAAAGACCTTCCGTTAAGCCAGATAGGACAGCTCCATATGTGAGTTGGAGGGAGATGAGAAAGATGAGGGCAGGTGGTTGAGCACTTTAAATCAGTCATACTTTCTCCAGAGGTCACTGAGAGCAGTGAATAACTCCAGCTCAGCTCTCCACCACCTCAAACCTCCATAAGCTTGTCAAACTGATTTTTTAATTTATTTTTTCCCCCTGTAAATAATTGCAAAGGTAACGGCCTTGGTTACAGCTGGTTTGATTTATGAATATTTTACTGCCCTGTGGTTATCCAAGTATGTACTATGTAACTGTGTGTGTGTGTGAGATTGTGGCACATGAGGGATAAAGGTGTCTGAATCATGGCTGTTGTTCCTATGGGAGAAGGATGGAAAGGGCCCGGCTCTGCTTCTTTTTTAGCCTCTCAGGCCGCTACAGTGAAGGTCACAGCTTCTATTAAAGTGCCCAGCCTGGCAGGACATCGGGGCAGAGACCAACCTGCCTCCTCAGAAAAACTCACCTGATATTTCCTTTTCTGTGTAAATGATGTGATCCAAGAAGATGGATCAGAGTCCTGATCAAACGTTCCTTCTGATATTGAAGTATATTTCGTATCATATAGAATTATTACCAAGTGTTCCTAATGCGTTTGTTTTATCTGCTGTCTCGCCTTAGTGCATATTTGCATAGGTATGACCAGAAGATGTTTTTTTTCTTTTTTTTTTTCATGCATTTTTCTCTGTTATTGAAAAAGAACTACTGCAGTAGATTATGGGCATGCAGTTTTCAGTCAGTGGCCTGAAAATAGGTGCATGGCTCTAAGGATTTCCATCTTGGTTTGTTTTAAAATGTCTCTCAGAATCTGTGAAATGCCAATACATCTTTTCAGAGTCTAAACACCCAAGTTTATCAGATAAGAAAAAAATGCAGCATTTCCATGAAACTGCAGCAGTTTTCAGAGTTTTCACTTTTCTCTCATACTCATCGGCTTAAGAGGCGAAGGAGGGAGAAGAGGGTTTTTAATCTCCTTCAGACTCTCACCTTAAAAACACCGGGCCACTTCTGGGCTGCCACTCACTTCTGAACTGAGCTGGAGTGTATAATGTTGCATGGTTAATGAATACACTGCGGCAACACAGAGATGTGGCCATACTCTTTAACAACTGAGCTCTCAGTCCTCTGAGACAAGGCATGATTTATTATGTGTTCCTCCGAAATAGATGCCACACGTGACTGTCAATGTGTTTGAATGTGTGGGGACAGGTTGATCCATTAAAATGTGGTGAAAGATGATGATTCGTGGTCTGACTTTGGAATCGCTGTTGCGCTTCCTGCAGTTTGTGCTGTGACCTGAAAACAAAAGGTGTTCATAAATGTTAGGATTTCTGTTTTATTTGATGTCAGATGGCTTATGCACAGAGACTGCTCTAGTTAAGGTCTTCAATGACTGTTTAAACACACAGTGACAACATTTCAGTCCTGGACTACTGGATCTTAGTCCTACATTCAGTACTGTCGACTGTAACATCTTACTAAACCGGCTGAAATACTGATTAGGACTCTCTGGCACAGTACTTTAACGATATGTCTCTTTTAAAAATACATGGACGACTGTTTGTCTATAGGAAACAATAAATCTGATTGAACAAAAATAACTTGTGGTCCCCAAGGCTCCATCTTGGGGCCACTGCTGTTCAGCATCTGCATGCACCTACTTGCTCAAATTATGACAAATAGCTCATGTTACCATAATTATGCTTATGACACACAAAATTACACATCCATCTCACTGGGAAACTATAGTCCAGTCCAAACACTGATAAAATTCATTGATCAAATTAAAGATTGGATGTGGCCTAATTTTTTTCAGTTAAATAGGAATAAATTGAAATGAAGTTTTTTGGAGCCAAGGAAAAAACTTCTAAATCAGCACTCTCATAGTGAAGTTACAAAAAACCAGCTACCAAGCCAGAGATCAGCGAGTAGTCATGGATTCAGATCTGAACTTTAGCAGTCGCATTAAGGGGGTTGTGAAGTCAGCCTGAAGCAGGATTTATGCATTAATCATAGACTACTCTAACTCTACTACTCTCTCTATACAGATCTCCCTAAAAAAAAACTGTAGTTAGTCAAGAGCGCTGCTTCTTGAGTCCTCACTAAAACCAAGAAAGTGGATCATATATCTCCAGTCCTCAGATCTTTACACTGGCTTCCTGTCTGTCAGAGCACAGAGCACTTAATGGTTTAGATCTTCTGGTTCGTTATGAACCAACCAGATCCCTCAGGTCATCATGATCCGATCTACTTTGTGTTCCCAGAGTCAGAACTAAACACGGAGAGGCAGCGTTCAGGTCTATGCTCCTCACGTGTGGAACAAACTCCCAGAAACCTGCAGGTCTGCTGAAACTGAGCATGTTTATCAAGGTTAAAAACTTTGCTGCTACTTTTTACCAAAACAACTTAATTCTTCACACTTTAACTTTATTTCTTGCATTTTTTTCTTACATGAAATGTTAAGCAAATGAATCTGCCGTGCCTTGTGTTGCTATTGTCGTGGTCTAAAAGGGAAAAAGAAAAGAATAACAAACTTTGAAAAGTTGTCAGGGTTCTTTGGGCTCTTGATCCAACACTACAGTTTGTTGGATGTCTTCCTGCTCTGCCTCTGCAGCCAGCTGCTGATGAGGTTTAGGTGTAATTGTGCAAAGAGCCAACCACTCGGGCCAATTCAAACCGATTTTTCCCTCATCCTTTTCAGTGTGCCTCCCAAGATGTTTTGACGGTAAGTGGTGACTGTCAAAATTGATCCCAGAATTTTCTATCTTAATGTCTAATTAGTATTCCAAGATCCATTTTTACATAAGCAGTTTGTCAGTGCTGTCAAACACCCTGCAGTGTGAGTTGTCCTTGGCATACGGGCAAATCAAAATTTGATGAAGCATCCAATCAACACATATCACAGGGAGGCTGCCAATACTAAAGTGTCCGTGTCATGGTGTGTATTAATTTGATTTATAATCTTTGGTGCGTGTATGGGTTGCATCATGGAAAACAGCAAGGCCAAAAACACAATGATGCTTCTGGCCCTTGTCTGTGCTAGCTTGGCTGCATGCCCGCTCCAAGGAGGGAAAGTTGGATGGAGGTCTGAATTCTTATCCCCCACATGGTGGCATGAAAAGGCAGAGGGAAACTGGCATAGTGAGGTTGGAAAAGAATACACTGTGTCTGAGGAGTGTAAAGATTCTCACCAAGCTTCATTAGTGCATCATATTCGAAAAATGTTAATTACTAACCTGCATTTTCCTGGAAGTATGACTATCTGATACAACAGGCAGCTATAGAGAATGCACATCAATGTCATCAACGCACAGAACTGTGGGAGAAGTTGCTATTTTGGGTGTACCCACCATCTGTTCACATCAGTTCAACAGTGGCTCTCGTCTTTTTAATCTGCGTCTTTTTCCGAATTTCCGACGAGTGCTACATCCTGTCATATTTTTTCCTGGAGTTGGTGTACTCGGCTGCAGCAGCAGCTTCGTGATCAGAGCACAAAAAGGAAATTAACCAGCAGATTTCTGTCTTGGTGCCGTGCAGTGAATACGTTGGATAAACACATCCCAGAGAACAGCGGACTTCTGCAGAAACTTTCCCAGGTGATGTGGTTCTGGCTAAGTGTGGGTTGGGTATAAAGGACAGTTTGGGCTTTTGAGCAGAAGTAAAGATGGCTGCATTTAAAATGTGTGAGCAAGATGAATGGGATGATGAGAGAACAGGTGAGATGGTAGCCTACACCTGAGAATTCATGTAGAAAAGGGCGACAGACACAATAAATATGTGATTTTAAATCCAGCGGTACTGATCTGGATGAAACTCCCACATACAGATGAGCACATCACGTTCCTCCATCAGATTGTAATCGTTGTTTTTTCATTATGAGCTCCGGTGTTGTTCAGTAAGACTTTCAGTCACAACATTCAGGACTTTTTACTCCATTCAGATGTTTAAGAGTAGATCCAGCAAAGATCATTGTTCTTGTAATAAATATACTTCTGTATATTTTTGACTGCTTTCATATTTTTACTGCCTCTTTTGCAAGATGTTTTAAATGAATTCAGCCGGTGTATTTAGACATAGTACGTCTTTCTTTTATAACACCCTGAATATATTGATCAGAAATAAATCCACACAGATGAACAGACATTTTTGATTTAAGAATCAAAATACCAGAACAATAAATATTTAATTAACAGTAATGATCAGTATGGTGGTTAATTGCAGCCAAGGCTCGCAGGTTTTAACCAGTCGTGTGTAAAATGGCTGCATGAATATTTAATGATCGGTACTTTTTAAATTCATGACTGATGTAGGAAATTACACCAATTAAAGGTAAACATGACTTCTGAGACTGGAACAGGCAACACATCTGAATCTGAACATTCATTGTTCAGCAGATTGTAACGCTCTAAGTTCTTAATTACTGTGTCTGCATCGTAACGTCTCTTCACCTCTCCTGTAGGCTTATCGCAGTGAGGGCGTTTCTTTTCGACGTGTTTCAAACGTGTTTTTTTTTTTTTTTTACACGGCTTACTAGTGAGAAACCTTAAAGTGTCGATGGAAACAGTAGCTGGGTTCCCTATTGCAAGGATGTCAGTTATTCCAAATCGTAAAATTTCAATGAATTTTTAATTAACACAAACTCCCAAGACGCTGCAAACCCTTTCCTGAAACATCTATAGGACATATGTTTTTGCATATAAATCCAGCTCTGGTTGACGTGCATATGCCGTCTCTTCTGTCTCACTGGGGTGGGTGATGAGTGAGAAGGCTGCTGTTATATAGAAGGATATGCTTTGTATAAAGTCAACAAACGGCTGGCAGTGGATGGATGGGAATACTTGCAGGCACACAATAAAGAACCAAATCTCCAGATATTCTTAAAACTTAACTGTGACTGACTCAACTACATAGACAGGAGATGTACTTTTCCGTGGATGTCAGCGTCCCGTGAGTAAAGCCGTTGGAGGAAGGAACTGAAAAAGAGCAGCACTGCTTCAGTAAAAGCTGGCACGCTCTCAGGCTGTCATCCCCGAAGTGTCTCTCCTCAGCATCAGTCTGTGTCAGGGCGAATCTCACAATGTCTTGCTCTCTTTATTCTTTGTGCTCTCCACAGTGTCTGTTGTTTGCAGGCTCCTTTCAGAGGTCATGTGAAGAATAAAATCACATTTGCTTTTAATGGGTGGACTGACATCCACAGAGTTGAAGATTTATTCATATTTTTACCCAGTTGTTTTGCCTTTTGTTTTAAGTTCTGATGTTGATTTTCCTCTATTTGATTTCACCAAACATTTAAGAAGTTTCCAAATGTTAGTTCAGGGCCCAATTTTGTCTTTCTTTCTTTATTTATTTATTTAATTTTTTTTTAAGGTTGAAGTATTATTCTCAGTATGTAAAGATTAGATAATGACCTTAAACCTTTTGGTTATTTTGATGATTCAGAAGTCAGAGTTTTGTTCTGTGGAGACTTGAACTACAGCTGTGGCCGACGTTGCAGCTGAAACGACATTACGCTAAACTGTAAATGATCCGTTGTAAAATGACATTACGATTCTAAACTGAGCACACTCACAAAATGCATCTTCCACCAAGGCTTGTGCTCTTTTTCTTAATTTTGAATACACATAATCTAATTATACACAAGCATTTAATAGCTTCCTGCTCTCCACCAGGTTTAATGAAATTCAGCTCTGTAGTTTTTCTGTGATTTAGCTAATCAGATAAAAGAAAAATGACATCATTATCCAGTTAAACTATTAATTAAATGAACAATCGCCTTTCTGCATTCTTGGCAATGAGGCAAGAAGAGCTGACGTCTTCTTTATTTGTTGTCTTGGTTTTAGATGATGAAGCATGCGTGGGACAGCTACAGACAATATGGCTGGGGTCACAACGAACTGAAGCCCATCGCTAAGAAAGGACACTCCACAAATATCTTTGGTAAGTCAAACACCTTTCCTCTCTCCGCCGTCCGTGCCCGTCGGCAGTCTGTTCACACAGTTGTTAATTACACACAAATGCACGCGTGACTGCACACATTCGGTCTTGTTATCAGTCAGCACGCGTTTACACATGCACACACTTTTTTTTCCTTTTGTGTACAAGGTTATGTGATAATGCCTCCAGCAGGATGCACATCACTTTAGACAGTGTGTTGGTGAACATCAGCAGAAAAAAGATTACAAGCAGGCAGCACATCACTGACCGGCAAGATGGAAAAATAAGAAAGAAAATGCATCCAGTTTACTGACTGCTGATCCCTTCAGCAGTTATTAGCTTACGAGAGCTTGCTCACGTATGTGGCCTATGAATTTTGAAAATACTGATCTATATTTTTGTTTATATTTATCTATTTTTTTTTTTATATTTTGTGTCTATTTTGCAAATTCCTCTCTTGGCCTCCCTGTGTGCCTGTTCCTGACTTTCAGTTGTAACCGCTTGGGTCGGCTGTGCTCTGGGTCCTGTGTGAAACTGAATTACCTTTAAAGAATAAATAAAGTTGTCGGAACTGAACAAAGCAAAGATGCTGTTAGTTGATGTGCAGTTGATTGGATTTGACTTTTATGTGCCAACAATTATATAAACAAATAAGGTGAAACTGTTACGCGCATTTCACTTTTAAGAAACTGAACAGGCTCTTTTTCCTTCACAGCAGTGTCTCTTGCACTTCCACAACATCTCAGAATCAATCCTCGCTAAGCTGCGCTTAGTTAAGTTCAGATGAAAAAGAGCAAAGCTCTGGGTAATAATTGATTTGTTTTTTCTTTTTCTTTAATCAAAGGATCAATAAATGTAGTGTTTCCAAAGTCAGTAGCTCTGTTTACATGGAGCCAATTTGATCAGACGAACTATTAATTTAAAGTCTTTGACATCTGATTTAGATCAGACTGATCAATGTTTAGTCTGATGTTTATCAGAGATATCCAGATCCATAGCTAATAGTTAATCTTGATAGACAGTTGTGATAAATACAAACTAAAACAATCAGTCAATGATGATGTTTCCCAAATCAAGTAGCCCTGAGGTGTTTACAGGAGACTGGTGAGGTGTTTGTCAGATTCCAGCCATGAGAGATGCCTGTTTGTAGAGATGGAGACGTTACCGTTGGCAGCGACCTTTTATTCTCCTGAGATGCTGATCTGGGGCAGCATTTCTTCTGAGATTTGAGTTGTAGAGGCTGCAGCCAACTAGACGATGATACAGATCACACAACAAACTGTGCTGGAGAGATTTAATACCTTTTTAATTTTACCAGAACACTTCTAGATGGAAAAATACATTTTAAAGACAAGGGCACAATAACATGTGCCCTTTTAGAAACCCCCAAATAATCAAATATTAGCTTAAATTTGGATTATTTATTAGTTTTATTCATAGTTTTAGATGCATTCTTTTAGACACTTGCATAAAGCATCTGATCTTTTTTACCCTTTTTTACTAGATCACTGGCACCCATGAGCACTATCACTTATATCATCAACAGTTTCTCAGGGAACAGACCTTATCCAAGCATTTCTATCCCGTCCAGGAGGTTTACAATCCGGCCGCAAAACATAGTGTTTTATTCTGAGACTATATGATAACTCTACAATTAGAGATCCATTATAACACAATTATTTGACACATTTTTGTCATAAAAACAGATTACTATCACTACTATGTTGCTAGAAGGTCAAAAGTTTGACAAGAAGTGGCTTGAATTGCTTAAGTTGGTGCTAATAAAATTGGTGCTGATATCTAATCAGGAACAGCCAAAGAGCAACAAGTGACAAGAAAGATCTATGTCTAAAAAGAACAAAGTGATGCTCCTCTATGGCTGGAATAAAGCCAAGAAGGTGTTTTTGATGCAGGCTGGCCCCAAAAGGAGCCGAGTTGGAGTTGGTTTTGTGAGGATAGTAGGTCACTGTTTNGCCCCAAAAGGAGCCGAGTTGGAGTTGGTATTGTGAGGATAGTAGGTCACTGTTCATAAATTAGTTATTTTTGCAAAGTATGATTAGTAATCAATTCTGTTTTGGTTTTCCAGGTTGGTCTTTATGGCCCTATTTCAATTCATAGATTCATTTTACACCATTTTAGTCTCATAGTCTGACAGCTGAGTCTGTCTGGAAAAATAATGTTTGGATGTTGAGTGGGATTAAAAGGCTTGAGGTTCTATATGTACTTTTACATTTGAAAAAAAACACAGGTGGACCAAAAATAGTAAAATAAATAAATACATAATGGCTTGGAGTTTTAAGAATGAATCGCTGTGGTAATTAATAACAGTTGTTAGAGATGAACATATGCAGATGAGGAAGTATTTATATATTATGTTATCTTTTGGGCATCAGGCAACATCTGGATGAAATATCTGAGTGTCTGAAATTAGCTTTTCACCATATCCTGGCCAGCTGTGTTTATCTAAATCACTTTTAACTTTTCTGTGTTTAGTTGATGACGTACATAAGCTTTTGAGAGAACCTAACTAAACGCTGCAAAGGACTACAGTCAACTAAGCCCAGAGTCACTGTAAAACCGAGCTGAAGATCATTATGAAGCAGCCTTCAGCAGGTTTGTGTTGCTCATTGTGAATGCCTTGAAAGCGAAGTTTCAGAGCTGCAGCCAGAAAATGGCTTTGTGGGATTTACATCAGGATGGTTTTGTCTGTCAGCTGTATGCAGTCTTTAATTGTACATTTTTTCAGTGTGGATTAGGTTCCAGAAACACTGGAATTATCTAAAATACTCTCATTCCTACTGCTGCCGTGACGTCTTCTGAGGTCTTCCAGCTGCCATGCTGGCTTATGTAAAAACATCCATAAACCTCCATCCGTTGTTGATAATGACCTTTAAATAAGCTGTTACTGTAAATTTATTCATATGAAGCTGTTACTTAATGTTGTTTTTCTTAATTTTTTGTGTGTGTATATGCTTAATGTGGCTGGATGTGTGTGTGCTGCATATGGAAACACAGTTATGAGGTTTTACTTACCAATGAAGTGCGGTGTGGTAAACCGGCTGGAGGAGCATCTGGGACTTTCGTGAGCTTCCGGATTGATGCGGTTTATGTGTGTTTCCATTCATTGGTGTTCCTGCTGGTTGGATAGTTCATCTGAAAGTGTCCTTTTGTTTTTCTTTGTCTGTGTATGCCCGTTTGTAATAAATGAGTCTGGGAATGTGTAGGTTGTTAGCCACAGGGTGGTCAGTGAAGACACAAGGAAAAGTGATGCATTCTCCACAAAACACACTTTATTATTGATGAGGGGTATCCTATCTTCCTGTGGAACTTGGCTGTATTGATTGTCTGTGTGTGTATGTGCTTATAACAACAGTACAGAAAAGAGAGGGCAATACATATTCTAGATGCAGCAGGCTACTGGTGTATCCATAACTCTTATCAGCATTGACAGCTTGTACCACGGGGACACACTCAGGAAAGCTGGGTGAATAGAAACACTGTGAGATGTGGATTTAAATCACTTTGATATCTTGTCACTGTAAGTGAAACTCTGATGCAGTATGCATTCATTTTAAAGCCTCTCAGATAGAAATTACATTTATTTTTGTATTAATTTTACCTGTAGTACCTACTCAACTGAAGGGACGTCTGGATAGTCTAGTGACGAAGTCTCGCCTTACTACTCAGCCTCACTCTGCTCAGAGAGAAGAGGAGAAGCCAGAATGGTAACAAGAGGACTGTTGCTCTTATTGTTCAGCTCAGATTACCTTGAGCTGTTACTGGGCCTGGCTTGTCTGTTTTTCTTTTGTCCCTTTTTTCTTCTGTGGTGAATACATAAAGCTGATATTGAGCACAGATGCAAACCCAGCCTCTGTTTGTAACTGTCCATGGTTTCAGGGACAATGACCTATGGTAGTGTAAAGGATACATAGTGAAAGCTGAGCTGACAGAGGCACAGTTCCTTTCATAGTACAAATCCACAGTAAGGCTTAGATGATGTTAACGGTATAGATTCAGCTAAAAAACCGAAGCCTGGTTTGATTTGTTTCAGGGATGATGATCTCAGTGAAGGAGCAAAATGTTTGTTGAAGAAGCAAAAACTGGTCACTTGTGGAACATTCTGATCCTATTAGGGATGCACCTATACATTTTTTCTAACCAAGTACAAGTACTTTCGTTTGAGTACTTGCCAATGTTGAGTACCGATATGAGATAGTTTGCTGGTAAGGAGTGTGAACCAGAATGTCGGATGCGACTTCTGAGCAGTTAATTGTGTNTGCTGGTAAGGAGTGTGAACCAGAATGTCAGATGCGACTTCTGAGCAGTTAATTGTGCGTTGTAGCAAATGGGCCATCGTGCAGTCATCCTCTAAATAGAAGGTTAGAAAACTGTAAGAATCTTCATAAATAAGGAGGATAAAGTGGTTTTTGGTGATTTTGGTTCACCACTACAACAAAGCACCTGTATGTCCAAATTCTGCTTCTCTCACCCACATGATGCCAAATNAAAGTGGTTTTTGGTGATTTTGGTTCACCGCTACAACAAAGCACCTGTATGTCCAAAATCTGCTTCTTACACCCACATGATAACAACTTTGTTGTTAAACAAAAAGGTATCATGTTATTTCCACCGATTCTTTGCATTAACGTGTTCACACACTGGTATCAGGTTCTGTAGTATCAGAACACTTTAATGAATACAGAGTACAAGTACATGCACATAGTATCGGTCTGAAACCTGATACGGGTATCGGTGCATCCTTTACCAAAATGTTTTTCCTTTGTTTTATTTTTATGAAAGTTTAATTTATTCATTCATTTTTTAAACTGCTTATTCTAATTAAGGGTTGTGGGGAACTGGAGCCTATCCCAGCAGTTACAAGGCGAGAGGCAGAATAGACCCTGGACATGTTGCCAGTCCGTTGCAGGGCCCACACAGAGAGACAAAGAAACATGTATGCTCACACTCACTCCTGTGGAGAATTTTGTCGTGTCC
>CM047986.1:6911949-6924214 GCA_026261665.1 Melanotaenia duboulayi
ATGGTGTAGCCACAGCTGCCCAGCAGCAGACTGAAGTGTGCCATCAGCCTCATACATACACATTCATACACCGATGTTGCCGACGCTGGAAGATTAAACTCTTGGGAACATCAATCTGACCTAACTCACCTCATGTCTTTTTGCACTGTGGAACATTTAATAAAAGGGCTGTACAAATAATTATCTAATTCTTCAAACAGACGACACCAAAGTTGAGATGTGTGATTTTAAGTGTATAAGCACAAATTCCTAATACCACCCTTAAAGCATGGTAGTGGAGGGGGGATGATTTGGGCCTTTGTTCCTAATTTCTGCAGTATTTTAGAGTCAAATGAGAGACTAGCTGTTGAACAGCTAAAGTTATTTTGAATTCAGGTGAAAAAGGACAATGAGCACATTTCCATGACACTAGAAAAACAAAAACCATTGTAACTCAATCAAAGCTCCCAAACTGAACCAACACACCTGCATAGTGGAGTTAAAGGTCAAATAACTCCTACAGGTATTCACTCATCAAGACTCAAATGTGTCTAGGCCAGAGGTGTCCAGCTCCAGTCCTTGAGGGCCATAATTCTGCAGGTTTTCAATGTGTCTCTGCTCCAACACACCTGACTCAAATCAATGACTTATTGTACTGAACTTCATAGGCTGTTTTGATCCATTGAATGAGTCAGGTGTGTTTAAACAGAATAATTAAACACCTGCAGGATAGCAGCCCCTGAGGACTGTCTTTGGACACCCCTGGTCTAGGCTGTCTGCTGCAGATCCATATGTGTGCATCTTTTTGTAAGAATAATAAGGTAAATGTGTTTGTTAATGTAGCAGAATTATCAAAAAAGGAACTTATTTATGTTTTTCTATTCCTTTTGTCAGAGGCCTAAACGTGTGAGATTGGGCCTGAAAAGCAGCCCATTAAGACTCCATGCCAAGTCACTGTTCTGTGGAAAATGTCCAGACTGTCACTCTGCTCTAATGAAACCCTGATATTATAACTCCAGCATTGCCTGATAAAATCACTATTCTGTAACTTTCAGACGTCATGAATTCAGCTCCGCTTACATGCGCATGACCTCCCGTAGAGAAAGCCAAAAGAGCCAGAATGTGGTTTCTATATGCTAGAACAAATTTATGCATATTTTATCTTGCACTCTGTCTCCACAACCTCTCAATTCAGCCACCCACCTGGCGCCACCAATCCTCCAGCTCCAGCTTTTCCACTAATGAATGATTAAATAGCAGCCATGCCAGGTTGAGCCAAGCACTGAGTCACTGCTGGACTCTCCGGTGTCCTGGTTGAGCCCCCGCACTGCAGCTTGCCCTCACATGATTGATGTGTCGGCAGGAGGTCTCATCCACTGCCAGGCTCAAAGTTAATTGACTCTGTTAACTATCACATTAAAACCCTCATGAAATAGAGGTTTCGATTACACAATGCAGTGGCGATGCAGAGACCAATTTTTTTTAACCCATCATTTCCGAGCTTTCATGGCCCAACACAGTAAAAAGCTGCCACGCTCAGAAGTCTCCTCTCACACACTCTTCAGCTGGAGTGATAGACACTAGACAGAGACTTCTCCAGCTCCGTTTGATTCGCTCTCGTCACCTGGGATGACAGACTGGGTCGAATTTAGAATTTTTGCAGAGTCGCCTGAATGATATGTTTGTAACTTTTCCTCATACATAATGGATGAACAACAACAAAAAAGTGATGGCAGAGAGACAGTGTAGACCCAGGACATTGCAGGACCAATGCAGCCACAAATTAATTTAATATGTACAGTAATGCAGGAAAGTGCAGCATCTCCACAATACTTTGTGTTTTGATGTTAAGCAGTCCGATTTTCTCGTAATCTTTTGAAGTTCAGTAGTTCTCCAGGGTTTCTATAAGTTTTTAAACATGTTTCTTTGGCTGCTTGTTCACTCTTTTTCAGTAAAGTCTACCTAAAAAATGTGTTTAATTTTGTCTGCTTGTTTGACCAGTTAAAACTGATCTATGAATCATTCAAGCATAAAAAAGACACCTAACTCAAGAGATGAATCAGTGTTGTTGACACATAACAGATAACCTAGCTAAAAACCAGTTTTAAATTACATCGTATAGGCGCTTTCTATGATGTGCTTTAAAGAAGAAAGTGCAAGCTTAGAAATGATGTAAAGGAACACAAGCATGTTCCACTGGAAGATTTTTTTCACTTTAGCTTCCCCCACCAGCGAAGGCTAATTCAGCATCTGTCTTGAATCATGCCTCTCCTCTGAGCTCTCACCAACCAGTAAAAGTCAGCCAGATGCCAACTCTTGTCTTTTCTCCTGCTCTGTAACTCTCACTTTCTTTTCTTTGGTTCCTCTGATAATGTCTGTTTGTGTTTAATTGGTAAATCAGTCACAGTGTGTTGGTATCCAGTCTCTGGTGTATGGTGTGATTTAAATAAATAAATAAAATTCAAACGGGCGGACCAAAAATGTTTTGGACGATTATAAGATAAATCGACACAGTGGAAGAAGTGAAGGAAGTCTTAAAGGTTTACATTATAAACTCAGAATTAAATGACTGCTCTCCTGTTTTGTTGCTTCGTGACAGAAAAATGTATTTTATCATGTATCCTTGCATTCCCTCTGGTCCTCTGTCTGTCTTCACTTCAGGCTTCTTTTAATCACCTTGTCTTATACCATCTATAGTTATAAATGTCTAACAAGTGAGGCTGACTGACAGACTGGGAGTTAGTAAGATGGCTTCCACTTAATGAGGGTGGCCTTAGGCTTTATGAGTTTCCCTTCCTTCCCTTCATCTAGTTCAACACAAAATAACACAAGCACAGCATCCTCTTCATCGCTGTAGAGTTTTTTACTTGCCTACTGATGTGTTGAACAGTTGCTCCTTAAAACGAAATAAAAAACCTTTAAGTTGTTTTGGTTGTGGATTTAAGTTGAATGCAGTTTCCAGCCATTTGTTGCAGTTGAAGATGTGGTCAGTTGTGGTCAGGTTAGGCAGTAGTGTTGAGGATCTTGTGACCCACCTGGAAGGTGTCATTATTCATCCCTTGTGGGATTTGAACTCGGGTCTCCTGCCTGGGAGACGGATGCCCCTCCCAACTGAGCAATCCAGCCAAACAAAGGTGCCGATACTAAGATAGAAGATAAAACAGAAGCAGGTGAGATATGTTGGTTTGGTCTAACTCAAAATGGAAAACTACTAAATAAGAGCAGTGTAGAAAGGAGCCATCCTGCTCCATGTTCCCCTCACCAACTCCCCCTTGCCGTCCAAGGGAGCTGTACACATGGGGTCTGAGACAAGACTCAGTTTCAAGTCCTTCTCATACATTATCACACACTGTACAGAACCATTTCATCTGAAGGTCGACTGTAGGTGCCGCTACTCTCTGGGGATGTGCTCAGTGAAAGCCAGAAAAAGAAAGTATGAGCTTCTGCAAAATCAAAGAGAAGTGGTTTCTTTTGTTTCATGAGGGATTCAGACCTTTGACGACCAACCGACCAGAATCAAACCTGCTTCAAACAGCTCACAGATCACCAGATAAAGGGCTGATGTTCAAAGGAAGCGCTGATTTCAGACATCACCCACACATCTCTACAACTAGACATAATACTGTTGTCCTCTGTAGATAAGAAAGATATTCTGGTGGGAAATGCAGCTTAAGGAGGAGACCTGCTGTAGCAGGAATATCTGATGATTTATGACAGTTTTTTATATTGATGTAAAGAAGCAGAGAGAGCTTTTTGGATAAATTATGAGTAGATTGATGTTGGACATCAGGGCTACATGAGCACTGATGTGGCCACTGGTGCTAATTTATAAACTAGTCTGTCATGGCCGAGCATCAAGACGAGCTGTCGGTTGACATCTGCTTCAGTCAGAAACCTCAGTTACTTCATCAGGTAACATCTCACTGGTGTCTGAGCTGATGTCGAACTTTTTGTAGCCCTTCCGCTTCTCTTCCCTCTGGACTGCATCAGTCATTCAGACTGTGCCCTAGAGATGTGTAGGCAGTCTTTTTTATGTGGAAAAGGTCAAAACTTTCAAGTTCTACTCTGATGTTTCTAGATGAGTCTTTTGTTGTGTGTTTGTGATCACAGAACACAGAGAAATCAACTAATCTTTTAAATATTTCAGTATATTTAACTGAGATCTTTTCAAGTGTTTCACTCAGGTGACCATTCATTCGTGTACATGTAGGCAAATTTTTTGGGAATAATAATGATTGAATTTTTAGTTAAAGAAATACACCTAAACATTGTGCAGTGTTAATCCACTCACTGTTTTGGTTTAATCCAAATGTTCTTTAAGTCTTATGAGCTTTAATGGCATTTTAAGGCTCCCTATTAACTCAGATTATCTTCAGTTCTGCTCACAGGCAGCTTACAGCAGGATTTCCCTGGGAATTTCTTTAGGTTTCAGTTTCTGGTTCTTGAAATTATTGGTAAAATTCAAAGTGTATTCTCTTAGCATTCATAGTCCCTCTTTTATTTTACAGTTTTAGTTGTGAACATACGAAGTTGATGCTTGTGTGGATTCACAGCACGAAACAGTTATGTCTCCTTCATAAACAGTCATTTAGTGATTTGTGGCCTTGTGTTTTGCAGCAGTTCATCTTTCTTTTTGCCAAAAAAATGTTTCGTTGAAGTCCAATTTATCATCTCTTGAATCATTTAGAAAATGATCACAAATGTATTAATCTGTACTTAACGTAACGATTTTTAGACTAAATTTATTGACTTGGTATTTTAGTAAAGAAGTTGTTGCTTTTTGAATCGGACTCTGTTGGCATATATTTGTAGATTCTCAGTCATCCAGGTCTCAGTCACCCCCAGTGCTTCAGTAGGATGCTAAATGGAGCGATTAATAGTTCTTCTCTTGTCTCGTTGAGCATTCAGTGTTTTACATTACAAGCCATTCACTTACACATTCACACCACACTTCTTAGTGTATATGGATGTAAATCACAAGTTTAACCACATGACATTTTTATGCTGATTCGCTGGATAATGGTTCAGTGTTTGCACAGATCACATGTTGATTCAGGAGCCAGTGATCAATATGAAATCACAGTCACACCCAGTCATATCAAATTAGAAAAAACAGACATTAAAGCAGGACATAGTGTACAGTTTTCTCCTATTTATGATCTCAAACAAAATATTTCCATGATTTATAATAACCAGGAATGTACAGTCTATCATAGTTACACCACACCTTAAAATTTCTGCATTGTCGTTTATCAAGTTACAGTAAGATAATTTGGTTGTTAGAACAAAAAAATAAGAAACAATTTCACATGTTTTTACTTAAACATGTTTTATAAATGAGTACAGTATTGATGTTTAATCAATATTTTAACTTGGATGGATGCTATTGAATCAATGTGTTGATGTCAGTCGGTGTATTTTAACACCCTTATTAGCTTAAACAGCTTTTTACGTACTTTTTCTAAAATATATACACAAATGCTGATGAACACATAAAGGCCAATGTGGGACTGAGCGTTTGGCCCAAGGACAGGATCGCTGTGAAAGGTAACGGTGTGTAAGTTACTTATTAGCAGCCAGTTTGCTGTAGGAGCCATATTCCATCTATATTTTAGGCTAGCCGCCCATCATCTTCATTAGCCCTCTACAAACCTTTCTTCTTCATCAGTTCTTTTTATTTAGAAAGAGTTATACCTGTTTATTCTTCCACCTGTGCTCATCCTAAATTCACCTCTTAATGTTTTCTCTCCTTTTATGAGGCCAGTTTATGTACTGTGGCCTCTTCATGCATCAAACTTCTAAAGAACGGCTGATGTTTCTCTTGTCTTCTGCTTAGTCACCACTCTTCTGTGTACCTTTTAAGGTAATAAAGTCGTTCCCTTGCTGCACAAAAATATAAATTCTTAAATCAAAAGTGGTCAAAACGTAATAATTAATTTAGCAAAGTTGTAAGTTATTAAATTGAACATGGTTTAAATAATACATGGTCCATTTTGCTGCTGTTGCCATTACCCTTGTCATCTCCCACCAGACTTCACATCAATCCCAGTTCGAAAGGCGTACATGAAAACACCGTTAACGTTGGGTTTTTGTTTTTTTTTTAACATTGGCCTCAATTAAGTGGTATGAAATCATCAAATGAAGGAATTAAAGAGTGTCATTAACACTCGGTAGACTGTATAATTGAATTGTAAAATGTTGTTTTTCTTGTCTGATTTTTGCTTTTTTGTTTTCCCAGAATGCCGAGGTGTCTGTGTTTGAAGTGAATATTCGATTCATTGGAGGACTGTTGGCTGCGTACTACCTGTCTGGACAGGAAGTAAGTGTTTACTTGTGTTTTTAAAACCCAGCTGCTTGTTCTGAAAGTCACAGAAAGCGGATCAAGCTGAGAACAGAGTGACGGCGAAGTGTGTTTTACCTGGATGGTAGCAGTAAAAAGGTCTGAGGGAAAAAATATAAAGGAGCTTTTGTTCCATCTTCCAGCCTTTTATCTTGTCCCTCTTTCTCATAAAATTATATACATAAATTTACCTCTTTTTTCTTTCTACTCTTCCTCTTTCCATCCATCCTTTCCTCTCTGCTGACATGAAAGCAGGCTGGCTGACTTTGTCTCTTTATATAGAGCCGGTAAAGTTAAATCTAACCACCCATCCCCTATTTTCTGTTTCATTTCCTCGCCTCTCTCTATCCATTTCCTCTACTCCAGCTTTCATGTTCAGCCAGGCCTTTAAAATGAGAGCATGAGCAATCACATTCTCTACCAGCACTGAAATCTCTGTTATAATTTCATTTTAGTCTTTGTTTTGGTCACCAAATCTCAAGCCTTGTCTTTGTGGTCACACATTTAACGTAAATAGACACTTTCTCAGAACACATTCACTCGTTTCCACCTCCTCTGATTCACTTTCATTGCTTATTTTTGTTAAATTAAATCTTAATATGCTGTATGAAAATACTGTAATTATGAAGAAATGAATGGAGTGAATGCACGAGCCGTGCGTTTGTGAGGTAAATCATCTAAATTCTGATTAGACTTTTAAGCTGATATAACAAAAAAGATCATTGATTACTCATCTGTTATTTGTTTAAAAGCATATCTAATGGTCTAAAGTACACAAACAACTTTTGCTTTCTCCCACAATTATCACCCCAGTTATTACAAATGCCACTGTGAGAGCTGCAGGTTGTACTTTCTAAACCGATAAACAGATTTAGCTAATTCACTCAGAATTACAGCATCAGCTGAACTGCCTCACAAGCAAAATAACACTCTTTCTCTGCATGCTCTCCCTCCTCGCTCCCCCTCTCTCAACTCCACCTCCTCCACCCAAATCAAGCTCACTCATTCATCAGAGAAACAACAGGAGCTGTGGGTGGTTTGGGGGAGAGGACATGTCGCATGGGAGGGCTCGGAGGCGAGACGCTGATGGGTGGAGGAATCTGTGCGGTGGGACAGTGAGGATGAGTGGAGGGTGTTTGGAGGTGATTGGTACAGTGTGGAGAATAGGGATGATGAATGGCCAGAGGCTGATAAAAGCAAGTGAGACTCATTCTTTGGTCTCTCTGGAAATGTCTTTGAGCATGGCACTTTATCCTCCCAAATGCTGCAGTCAACCAGTGGTAGAACAGATGGCTTCCTCTGGGTTTCTCTTCATTTGATTCAGAGCAGGGCCCGTTTCCTACACAGATACAAGCTGTAACGAAACAAGACGTTGGGAAGAGCTGGAGGTTAAAGGGGTTGCTTTTCCAATTAGATATTGATGGGAGGAATGTGTTTGGAAGTTTAAAAAAAGAGAAAAATGCTGGAGAAATTGACAAAAGAACAAACCGATGGCAGGAAAGGCTAATACAGTGTAGTTGTTACTTCTTGTATGTGCCTAGCCTCAACTCTTAATTAAGTATAAGTAGAGTCATTGGAGAACTTCCAGTGTAGTTTACCACAGCTCAGTGGCTCTTTAATGGCTCTGCAACTCTATCCAACTTATTAAAGTGGCTTCCTTTTTCTTCTTGCTGTACAAATATTTTCCCTATTAGTGTCACCATCAATTTTTTTAGTCTTCATTTTCCCTGCAGTGATTATATAAATGTCCACATTCATAGCTCTGTAATTAATCATTTCCCCGGCTTGAACGCAGTAACTTGTGTATTTGTTTTTTCAGAGGAAAGCTCTGTTTTTTGTTATGTTTGTGTTTGTGCAGGTGAATGTTTTACTTTGATGTTCAGCTGCTTTGACGCTTCTTTTCAGTTTTACCTATTTTTCTGCTACACAGATTTCACTGTAATATGTGACTGGTTAAATAAGTGAGCTGATGTTTTCATGACACTCCTAAAACCTACTAGAATCCATAACCCCCTGTTGGTAAGTGGCTGCAGAAACCTCTGCAGCTGCAAGTGGTTTTACTGGGTGTCTGGTGCCTTTAGTTTTCCTGCATTCAGCCTTAAAATGTGGAGCAGCTGCTCATGCACCAAATACAAAATCCCAGTTTCTATATAAACCTGCAGCATTTGTGTTATTATTCATTTATTTATCTTTGCTTAATTAATCCCATCGGGGAAATTCCTTCTCTTCATTTAACCCGTTCCAGGGAACAGTTTGGGTTTTTCTTCGGGGTCCACAGTGGTTCACCTTTGTTGCCAGGGAGTTGAACCTGGGTCCACCTCTCTTTATCTCTAGACCACCACTCCCCAAGTCTTAGTTATCTCAAATAAACCAACATTTTTTACTTACATTTGGTAATTAATCAGTATATATGTTAACAGCATCCACAACTGTTAGTTAACTCTTCATATTCAGTCTATGAAGGAATATATTTAAAGCCTGTGATAAATATAAATAACATCAGTTCTCTTAGTTGAGCAATTAAGTGTTAATTTAGGACTTTTCATGACATAATCAATTTTTCTCATAGATCTTTGTTATTATTGCACCTTGAAACTTTAATATGTTGACCCTCGGCCAGAAACTGTGACAAGACATGCAGCCACTTCATCAGTTAATACATGCTGCAGGGCCCAGTGTGTGAAGTCAGATCTAAGGGAAGGAGATGCTTTTCCATTAGCTTGCAGGTAAGCTGTTGTTTAAATAAGCTAGCTTGGATTTTAATGAAAAAACCAGTGAGCTGACAGCCCTCCAAAAATAAACATCACATTCGTTCAGCAACACAAGATGTGCTAGTTGGTATTTGATGGATCGAAGATGTTTCTCTCAGAAAACGATGAAGTTGGAATACTCAAGCTTCAAGCAGAGAAAACATGAAAGTTCCTCGTCATGTTTTGTCGGCTCAGTCTGAGCTCAATCACATCTGGGAGTGAAAGTTGGCCAGAACAAGTAAAGTCATATCCAGCTTCGATATTCGGGTCTCCAGCTTAGTTAGCAGCTCAGAAGTTTCCACCTCTTTCTGTTGTTATTCTTTTCACACCTTTAACTCTTGCATCTGTGCAGCTTGAGCTTGTTAAGCCGGTCCCCTGCTGCAGGACCTCATGTCCTCAGTCCCAGTAATCTGCAGAGCTTTGCTCTCAGCATCCCTGGCAACACGTCTTTGGTGACATACTCCCCAGGACATTTTAATTCCTCATGCAAGTTAAACATAGTCAGAACAGGCATTGAAGGAGGAGGATGAAAGAAATGCTGTTTGCTCTGTTACGAATCTGTTCAATCAAAATGATCTGAAAATAATGTTGTTTAGTCTGATTTTATTATGTAAATATTTTCAAACATTAGCTGATGGTAGCTTTTAAACCTGAGGTTTCAAGCTCATTTTAGATCGGGGGCCACATACAGCACAATTTAATCTCAAGTGGACCAGTAACATAAGGATATATTAGGCAGAAATTCTGAATTTTTCTCTTTATTTAAGTGCAGTCAAGTAGGTTATCAAGATTTTTACATTTAATAAAATATCCTTTTAGAATACATTTTGAAATTTCTTTAGAAAAATAAGTTCAATAATATTTTTCCCTCAGTTTATTATTTAAACTTCCAGATCACAATGGATCACCAAGCACCGAATCTCAGCTATCTGGAACTGAAAAGTTCATTATTTCACATTATTATTAGCTAGCTAGAAGCTATTTTAAATGTACATATGTGCACATTTTCACATCTTTGTAGTAACCCTGACCACCTGAACTGACTCATCCCATAATACAAACTGAAGTAAAGACCTATTAAGAAAGAAGAAGAAAGAAAGAAGAAGAAAGAAGGAAATAAGTGATCCCCCTGCTCTAACGCTTTTAATGTTTTATGTAAAGCACTTTGAATTGTCTTGTACATGAAATGTGCTATACAAATAAACCTGCCTTGCCTTGGAGAGGTTTTATATTTAAACATAATAAATGCAACCTCGGGTGGACAGGTTGGGAGTTGCAGTTACTTTAAAAAAAAGCATTTAATGTCTTCTATGTTATTTTCACTTTTACCAAAAGAGACCAGATTGGACCCTGTGGCGGGCCACTTTTGACCCCCAGGCCGTACGTTTGACACCCCCGCTTTAAAATCAAAGTGCCAGGTTGAGTTATTTAAAGCAGCGCTTCCAGGGAAAGAAAGAAGGCGAGAGTGGAATCACATTGTTCCTGCTGCAGCTTGAGACAGTTGATCAAGAAATGGCTGAACTGAATTCTGGCTCATTTGGAGCTCTGAAGATAGAAGTCACCCACACAAGCCACTCCTTCCTTAGTCAGCTACCATCTGCAAACTACAACCTTTGGCTTCTGTGCTCATTTTTATGTGGGACTGCTCATCCACTAATGTGTCAAAGAAAATTCACAGGCTTTCCAAACCCACAAAGCCCAAATAACAGAGATGAGGCAGCGCTACACACAAACTCATCAGAGAAATGAAGAGAAAGGACAGAAAAAAACTAAGAGGAAAATAGAGAGAAATAAAGATGGAGGAACAGAGGCAGAAGCAGGAGAATGCAGAGGAGGAGAGCCGGAGATCAGCATTCAGGAGGAGGTGTAGGTTTCTAAGAGTGGAGGCAGAGCGGCAGTGATGGATAGTGTTTACTCCTCTGTCTATCTCCAGCTTTATTTTTTCGTCTCCCCATCTTTCTACCTCATTCTCTAATGTCCTCACCACTATTTCCTCTATATTTACACTTGTTTTCTGTTTTGCTTTCCTCACAAGTCCTCTTTATTTCTTCTGTTTTGGGGCAATCTTTCTTCCTCTCCTCACCTTCCTCTTGTTTCATCTTGTTTTCTGCTTCGGTTTTTCTCATTTAGCATTGCCCTCATGTTTTAAAGCTTTTGTCTCCACATTTATTTTAGTCATGCATTCAGACAAACTATGAAGCTCTCAGTCACAGGACAACCTGCATGCAACATTCACAGATAATGGTCTGAAAAAGTGAATGACAAAAACGCTTTAATTAAATCAGAGGTGAGAGGAGATGGGCCGTTATGGAGGAAACCATCATTGTTGGGTTTAAAATGTGCAGCTGTGTAATGTTAATCCAGCACCTCCATACATAGCACCAAAGTGTTTACAAAGTGTACCATATGGATTGAAAACTGACTAAACAGGTATTTGCTATTTAGATTTGTGTAACTGGGACATTCTGATAAAAAATATAAGTCCGATATAAATATAGGCTTCTTTTTATTATAACATCTAACCAACAGATGAAGTCTGGTTTTAACTGAAGTTAGAATCTTTCTAAAAGCAAATTAGCTTAAAAGCTTTGATGGATGACAGTTTCCTGAATGATTTTATGACTATTTTGGTGAGATCCACAAATTCTTAGACACAAACATACCTAATAAATATGCTCTTTAAGTGAAAACTTAGCTTTTCCCTTTGTTAAGTCTGTCCGTTATGTTGCTTGTTTTAAAAAAACTAATCAGCCAATCACATGGCAGCGACTCCGTGGTCCGAGGACTTGCCGAAGTTTAGACTGAGCATCATAATGAGGAAGAAAGGGGATTTAAGTGACTTTTAACGTGTCATGTTTGTTGGTCTGAGTATTTCAGAAACTGCTGATCTACTGGGATTTTCCACACACAACCATCTCCAGGGTTTACAGATAATGATCTAAAAGAGAGAAAATATCCAGTGAGCAGCAGCTGTTTAAATGAAAATGTCAGAGGAGAATGGTTGGAGATAATAGAAAGGAAACAGTGATTCAAATAACCGGTGGTTCCAACAAAGGTATGCAGAACACGTCCAACCTTGAAGCAGATGGGCTGCAGCAGCAGAAGATCACACTGGGTGCCTCCTGTCAGCTACAGGAAACAGGAAACTGAGGCTACAATTCATATTCACAAAACACACTTTGGGTCCCTTAGTACC
>CM047986.1:6932136-6947565 GCA_026261665.1 Melanotaenia duboulayi
AGGCGGTTATATTGCAGGTGGGAACTGCAGTGAGCAAACGTCCTGACAACACTGTTAGACTGTATGAAGACTAGCTCTGCACAAGCTAACAGCTTTAAATTTATGCATTTATTTTAAGCTGTTAATGTATTTTCTTATATTCATTAAGATATTTTTGTTGTATTGTTATTTTTTTGGTTAAAGGAATAATAATATTTCCCCTCTGTTGTATCAAAAATAGTTTTGAGTATCGAGCAACATCCTTAGAATCGGTATCAAGTTTGAAATTTTAGTATTGTGACAACCCTAGCTGAGTGTAGTTGTTAAATGATCGTTAAATTATTTTGTCATCATGCGTCATATTCCCACGGTAATATGATAATCTGTACCAGCTAGTTTATGAGTATATGATTCTGCAACGCTGAGTTAAAAGTTAATGAGGTGTACGTCCTGTAAAGCCTGTATACACATATGAAAGGAACACTGAAGAGGCAAGGCAAGTCTATTTGAATTGCACATTTTATGTACAAACAATTCACATAAATGTTAAAATCCCTGAAGAGCCAATACAGACTAAATATTTAGGACAGCTTTTTTTCCATTCCAGCACAGAGCGTCCCACGCTGGCTGTCCTTTTAAGCTCCCTAACCCGGTTCTTATTAAAGATGCTGTAACAGACTCGCCTGTCAGGGATTTTCTTCATTTCTTTCTTCAGGGTTGGATTGGTATGATTGGGACCCGAACGAAGGGGGTCCAAAACAGTAGGACAGGTCGGATGTTCTTATGTATAAGAAATCCAAAAGCTACTATTATAACAGGGATGGTCAGAGTAACACAATACACACACACACACACTGTACTGAAAACATCATATAAGATTACAACAGATGTTGTAAAAGAATCATAAAACATCACAATTTACAAGCAATTTTTACAGAAAGAAGCATATTTGAATGCCCCTTTACCCAGTGTGGTATGAGCTTTAGGGACGGGTAAAAATTGGATGAATTATGTAAATTCATGTAATTTCTGCTTCTGAATCAAATTAAAGCAAACCTCAACATTTTGACATTCTCTCTATTAAGACAGCAGCCCATCGTGAGGCCACCCCTTTCAGCTGCAGCAGTCGAGCCTCCTCTGGGAATCCTTTCCTCTGTTGCAGAATATTGCCGTGATGACATGCTCAGTAGCTGCTGCTGTGCCAGCAGGCAAGGGCACAGGGAACAAGGAAACCAAGAAATGTTTTGTTTCATCTCAGCCTTCTGCATTCTGCTCTGCAGACAAATGGCTTCGCAATGCTCACGGATGTCAGGAGAAAACAGATTGCAACGATGCACGTCAGGGGAGTAGAGAATAAAAGTGAGAGATTGATGTGGAGATGACAAACAGATGCACATGTCATCAAAGATTTTTACTTGCTTTTATGTCTCCTAAAGAAAATTAAGATTTCCTTGAATTCTATCTTTGTGGTTGTCGGGGGAAAAAAAACAAAAATGTGAAGGGTGTCAGTGGAGCGAATACCAAACAGTAGAAACACATCAGGTGGGACTCCTGCAGAATACACGCCATGCCGACGGCAGAATTACTCATTAGTTACGCCGCCTCGTCCAAGGAATTACTGCACCGTTTCTGGTATTACTCAATTCAAAATATCTGTCACATTTGTCAGCAGTCAGTTTTCTACATTGAGACGATGACAAATGTTGCTCACGGAGCTAATTTGATGATGGCCTCCGAGTCTCCTCCACGGCAGCTCCTCTTTGTGCCGCCTCCTGCCTTTGATGCCAGGCCAGCGGAAGCTAAACAATACCAGCAAATGGATCAGCTGATGGCGGAGTGGCATGACAAAAGTATGAAAATGAAAGACAGTAACCACACACACACAAAGCGGGTGACTTAATCCTGTCTCTCCTGCTGGCCCTCGGGGCCCTTCCTACCAAGCAGGCGCATCCAGCACATTTCACAGTCAACCCCGTAATCCTTTTAGGAGGCTCCATTACACGTCAACAGTGGCCCGCTGCTTCCACCAGAGACTGTGTGAGTCGGCTCATGTGCAGTGTGTCAGCATGGATGAGCTGCTTCGTTATTACAGGATGAAAAAAGTTGATCTCATTAAGTTAGATAAGTATCTAACAAGTAAGACTGAGCCAGGAGACTGTTAGTCTGGAGACATGAAGTTGGTGTTTAGTGTGAAGTTTCTGGTAGATAGTGACTGGTAGAAACTGCCTTTATTTGTACTGGTATTACAGAATACATTCTTTTTTGGCAAAATACCCAACAGGAAAGGCTCATCTTTTCCTAATATTATTTTCTTCTTAAATGGTGATGCACATAAAATAAATACATAGTGAATAAAAGTAAATAAATTAATAAAAGTATATGCAATGTGTACTAATTTAGAAGAAGACAACGATTTGATCAAATACCTGTGTGAAAAATGGTTTTCGGCCTTTGACCAACAAATTAACCAATTATCTTTAACCCTTTCAACAAAAGTCTTTTATCCACCTCAGTCCAGCTCTGTTTATGCTTTTTTTTCAAGGTTTTCCTCAAACTCAATATGACACCAAACTCTTCCGTGGTTCAGCGAACATCCACCACAGAAGCAGTCAGAAGGATATTACACTAGGAATGTCACATTTACTGTTTTCTTGGTACGACTATTGTCAAAGAAACACTGACGATTTTATGATTATCACAATTATTACCCGTGAATCATTTTCCAAACACTATAAATGTGTAAAATCAGATGAACGCCCCTTATAGGTCCTTTAGTTTTAATTAGGGCTGTCACAATTAATGTGTTAATTCCATAGATTAATATCTTCATTAACGTATTAGCTTTTATGTATTACCTTTTACAACAAAGTCCATATTAAAAATACGAAGGTGGCATAATCTCTGTGATAGAGGCAGACTTTTAGTATACGAGTGCTTTGTCCTAGCTGTTAACCTAATCCACCCACAAACCATTTTACCCTCCATTTTAATTCATTTTCATATAGTTTTGAAGCCTTGCATTTAGAATTTTACCATCAAATGTTCATAATCAAAGTTACACCAGTTGTGACATGCCTACTGTCCCCTTAATCCAACTATTTTCTTCTTTTTTTTCTAGCTGTTGTCACCTACCACAGATTCCTTGTTTTCTGTAAACCAGGGATCACCAAATCCTGACCTTGAGCCAGTGTCCTGCAGGTTTTCAGTATCTTCATACTGCAGCACACCTGACTCAAATAATGGGTCGTTAAGAGGCTGGTGTAGACCTTGACTATTGACCATTTGAACCAGGTGTGTTGCAGCAGGGATGCAGTGAAAACCTGCAGGACACTGGCTCAAGAGGTCCGGAGTTGGTGATCCCTGCTGCAAACCTTCTTCTAACCTAACGAAGGACGGACTCAACCAGCCTTCTGTAGGTGAACTGTGGTGTCAGACACTAATACCTTAGCAGCACATCCTTTTAATCTGCGAAGTTTTAAGTTGAAGCATGAATGGAGTATTTTTTTTATAGCAGACAATTTGATGGGTCGCAGGAAATGCACAAATGATGGGTTCCTTTTGCATGAGGCACGCTCCTGCTCTTGTGCAAACTGGTTCATTGTTAGTGTTAACTGAGAGAATAAAAGGAACCATCTTTAATATTTTCTGTTACACCTGTGCTTGTCACGCTCTGAAAAGCCAGAATGTCGGCTCTGACAAAGTCTGTCAGACCTCCTTTGTAGCACATCACACTAATAATCATTATTATGAGAATCAAACTGTTCCTGAAGCATTTTTGCTCTGTGACGCGGGGAATTATTGCTGAAAGACTTGTTCACTTTGTCCAAAAACAAGATTGAAAATAACTTTATATATATATATATTTTTATAAAACAAACTTTTAGGATTCTGCTCGAAGGTGCAGCATTGAGGTGTGAACTTTTCCAGATTGCTAACCCTCCCTAGTTCATTAAAAAATTGAATTTGAAATCAGCTTCTTTCATATGTTTTTAAAGCAGCTTTTGTCTCTTTTTTTATTGATTTTCCTTTAATGGGTGTCCTTTTAAAGAATTAATCAATGTTGTTCCTTTCTTCTCATCAGAAAGCATCACAAAGCCATATATAGTGCTGCCTGATGCCCCCTTACTGTTCCCCACTAGCCAGAAAATCTGGAACAATGTTTTGATTTATTAAACATGTTTTAAACAACAAATAAAAGATAAACTGATGGATTTAAAGAACGTACATATGATTAATTGCCAAGTCCCTGCACCACTTTGTAGTTTACTTTCTTCTGGACTCATATCTATCTGAGCCTGGTCGGCTTCGCGGTGATTTTAGCTTCTCAGATGATGTCCTCATGTGGATTACTGCATCATTAGGAGAGTCTGAGACACATTGGAGTGGCTGATTGCAGCTCTGTGTGTCATTGATCCCTATTTGGCAGGAGATTTAATTCCAAGTGCCTCATGTTGGAAGCATTTTTAGCTTATCTGGTCCCAGTAAGAATCATATTGTCCATTTATATGTGCTGATAAAGATGTAACAGCATTAATATTTCAGTACTTCATCCGTGCACTGTATCAGTGACTTTGCCTACTAGTGTTTTTTTCAGATCAGAATAGTTCATCATTGTAAGCCCTACTTAAAGTATTCTGGCACCATGTCAGATCTCTGGCATGCCAAAAAAAAATAATAATCATTTGATAACCTGTTAGCTTCTGATTTGTGGTCTTCACACCTTGATCACATTAGACTAAGTCCCACTGAAAAACTGCTCTATTATGCTCAAATCTGGGTTGAATGAACCTACAGAGCTACTTATAACTTTCTTATAAATGCAAATATTAGTCATTTTATAGGATCTTTTGCCATCCCGAGATCATTAGACCAGGTCCTGTTAAAAAACCTCGAAACTTGGGATATACAAATCCAGAGTGAATTATCCTACATCGCTTGTAGAGTCATTAACATAGTTTCTGATTTGTGAAGCCTTTATTCTATTTATAAATAGAATAAAGGCTCATTTTATATCTTTTTTTTTCTTTCTTTCTTTTGGCATTTAGACCACATCAGACCAGTTCACTCCCTAACGTTAGGAGCACTGGCCTTCCTGCCACTCTTAACCCTTTAAGCGTCACTGAACTTTGTTTTGTCTTTTTTTCTTCAGTTAGGTGCTAATTCAAAATCCATTGTGCACGTCTACATGTTACATGTTGCTACTTTAAAGGTTGAAGATTATTGCATACAGATTGTATCTGATAGACACCCACTGACTTTTCTGGGTATTATTGTTGTAAATAAATTTACTTTGTCTGTTTGGTGCCGTTTAGGCTAAAAAAAAAAAAATTAAAGGGAACCAAATTTCACCACATCCCTTGTATGTGCTTAAATAAATTTTTCTGATTCTGAAATGTATAGCATCGTCCCATTTCTCAGGGGTCTGTTTAAAATCTTTATGCCATTTTGGTGTGTTCACGGAGCAAGTTCATCCTTCAGTGATCGATTTAAAGAGCGCTGTGATACATTTAAAACAGGCCGGACACCTGAGCTGTCAGCCCTGGAGGGAGAATGATGGGAGCGAGTTAGGAAACAGGAGCCGTCTGGGTTTGTCCTCCCCAAAGGTTCTTATCTCAGAGCGCTCACTGTCCTAATCTTGTCTCTTGCTGCGGTAAATATGATGTCAAGAGGACAGATACACACTTATTCTGCTGCGGTGATTAGATGTGGCAAAGAGGAAAATGATGCAAACTTTGCTGTTTTGTTGACACTTTAACAGGGATGTGTTCACACCTCAGTAGTCATTGCTGCACAGGACAGACTATCAACGTGGATAATATTTATCATTATGAAGACGTTAACATGATAATGTTGCTAAATCTTCTCTTCAGCCTTGAGGCACTTGTAATTGTTTGTTTTTGTGCAGCAGGAATACAAGATTTGACGAAACATGAAATGAAATCTTGAAGAGCTACCTTCTAATGCTTCAGACTCTATTTCCTAATGAGACTGAGTCCATATCTTTGAGTGAATTTCATTAGCTTTACACAAGTGTTACTTCTCGTGTATGTGGTTAGATGTTTTACTTTGAAAGATAAACATGTTTTCTACGAATTCCACTTTTCTGTACTCATGTAAAAACAGGATAATGCAGTTGAAAGGTGAAAGAATTTGGCCACTCAAAGCTTGTTTTAACAGTGGTGATTCTCCACAGTAATATAAACAGAATAAGGAAGATATACAGACACTAATTGAGCAGAATCTCTCTATCTGGGTTTTTATAGGTCTACATTGCCTTGTCTCTGGCTGTTTTTCCCTGAGGGCGTATTTTTCTTTCACGTCTGCCTGTGGATGGAAGCAGATTATCATAAAGTATAGTTTTATCTGTGAGGGCGGCTGGCGGTCTGTTCTGATGGCTCGTTTGGAGGATGTTCTTGCTTGATGGCACCAGCAGCACCTCTGCTAATAAAAGCTAAAGGGCCTCGGTGCAGCCAGCAGGGAAGCCGCAGATAGATGGAGGGGTTTATGATGCTGATGAGTATGCATGAGTACAGACCCTGACATGAGTTTACAGATGGCCAGCCGCATGCAGCTGGCTGCCTTTACACCAGCATGGTTAAGGAAGGTGTGTATTGGGGGTCTTTACAACGTTGCTAACCTTTCTCTTTTCTCTTTTTTTTTAGGGGAGACACAGAATTAAGTCTTATATAGAGTTTCTTTTGAGAGAGGGAAAATATGTTTTCACAACTTCAACATGTTCGTGTCGCCTGTAAACTCACAGAGCTATGGCTCCGTTGGCATTATCTCAACCATATCAGAGAGGAGGGAACACAAAGGGTTTGATCATCATCCTCAGATCATCTTCATACAATCTGTGAAACAGATGGAAGAAGCCAGATAAGAAAGGAACAATAAGTATTTCATGCACTGGTCGTTTTCTGCACCTGCATCTGCAGGAAAACCAGTTTGCTAACGTCCCCACAAAGTTTAAACACAAAATACTTTCAGAAACAACTTCCTGACCCAGAAACCATCCAGAACCAGAACATCTAATCACATTGTTAAGGAGGAGGTACCGTTCACCACATCTAACTGAACCTGACTCATTGTTTATTCCATCTTTGCATAAGTAATTCAATCATTTTAACCTACTAGGATCCAATTATGCTCTTTTATCTAAAAAGGGATTCATATTAAAGGATTTGTTTATTTAATCTCTGTGTGTAAAGAAACACATTATTTTTCTCATTGTTTTTTTTAGAATAAAAGTTTAGTCATTTCCATTAACTTGCTGTTTAAAAATAAATCTACTTAATTGATAAGATTTGTACTCGATATGAGTAGAAAAAAAAAAAAGAGNCTCGATATGAGTGGAAAAATAAAAAAAAATAAAAAAAAAATTTGGGCTTGACTTTTGTGTTGGAACTTCTAAAAATTCCAGTTTGCAGCTCCAATGCAGCCAGATAGTGAGCCAACATTTAAGACCATTACGATCAACATTTTCTGACTCTTAATCCATCTTTATGACTGCTGAGCCAAAGAACCAACAGGTTCTGTCTTTTTTCATGATTAAAATCTTACATCAGGTTTTTGTTTCCACAAAGAAACAACCAATCATTTAGCTTTGTCTTGTTTTTTAATCATTTCTAATGTTTGACTGTTATTCAGCAAAAGGAAATGACCCATCTTGCTTTTTGGACCGCATCAGTCTCAAGGAATAATAAGAAATGCTTATTATTCCTCAGGTTATGCTCTTCTTCGTACACCAGATGACTTTGTGTCATTCTCTCTGCTTTTCTGAGCCTCCGTCAGACTTCCAACTATTTCCCAAATTTATGCAGTTCTGATCCTGCTTTTTTGCAGGCTTATCGCTGCATCTGTGTAACAGCGTTGTTCTCTCTCTCTCTCTCTCTCGTCTGTATCTGTATTAGTTTCATGTTTAACTCCACAGTTTGACCTCCAACTCCTCTCTTCAATGTCCCACTGGCTGCTTAAGCATTCTGCAAACACCAGCATGTGTTTCTGCTCCCTCTTACTTTGTGAGACAGCGGGAATGTTTTCCATCGGTCTGGTCCTTCTATAAAACTGCTCAGGCCTGACAGATTGTTGATGCATCAGCCTCCGTCTGCACCGTGTGGAAGTGTTCGTCTCTGCGGCGCTCCTCTGCGTGCCTGTGTAGCAAAACTAGAATAACCTCATGCTGCCAGTCAGCATTTTTTTTAATACTACCATAACATAGATTGAATAATCTCTATCCAGCTTAGTGGATGTTGTGTTTTTTGTTTTTGTTTTGTTGTTTGTTTTTCCTGATTGTAGCAGACTTTGGAAGCTTTTCCGACCAACTCCGCAGGAATTTGCTTTGTGGTTTCAGTTTGTTGTGCTGTTTTTTAACCTTATTTTGTTTCCATTTTTGCTTTTATTGGCTTTTTTTCTTTAGTAACTTGGCTAAACTTGTAAATCCAGCATTATCCTCATTATTGTGCAACAAGGCATCATGGAAGACTAGTGGGCTGCCAACAGCAATAACACAGTTTTTAGTCTGAAGGCCTCAATTAAAGTTGAGACCTCGACAAGCTACTGAATCCATGTTATTTTTTAGCTGCAACAGCAAACCAAACTATACCCAGCTTGTCACTGGATTGTTAGTTGATTAGCGACAAAGGAGATTCACACTGACGTTCCAGCTCTGAGCATATGCTGACATCCAGTTAGCTCAGCAGTAAAATAACCTTAATTTGCTTTTATCTCTTTGATTGGCACGCTAAGAGAAGAACAAAGGCTGCAGCAGATTTCCACTGCCTCCATCCGTCAGACGAGCGCTGAAAGTCGTGTAATCTCAAAATGAAAACATGTCCATTTCTCTGCATTAGTCTTTTAAAATGAGACACCAGTCAGGATAATAGAAACCCAGCTCTGACTGTGAACGCTGTGTTCTTGCTGCGCTGAATCAATGTGGTCTGACCTCCAAGCTTTTCATGTAGATATCCCTGTAATATTCTGAAATGCTCCATTTTGCTGCTTCACAGCTCAAACGGTGGTTTTGTATTAATTGGGGCACCAGTCTCCCTCTCCACTTTGTGGCCATTGTTTAGCAGCTTTCCACCTCCTGACATCTTTCGTTTTTTGTTTTTTTTTCGTTTTCTTTTTTTTCCGTTCTTTCTTTTTCTTCATCCCGCATTGATTTTAGTTGGTATGTTTTGTCTACATGAGGCAAATATCAAACAAAGCTAAACGTGATTAAACATGTAAATGAGTAAAACCTGAAATTAACCCTTCATTGCTCTTTCTTTCTCTTCTCTCTTTTTCTGTCCAGGTCTTCAAACTGAAGGCAGTTCAGCTGGCTGAGAAGCTCCTTCCTGCCTTTAACACCCCCACTGGGATCCCCTGGGCCATGGTCAACCTGAAGAGGTTAGTGACACCGCCAGTGAAAACCATTTTGAGAGTTGGTGGTTAACCCTAACCCTGTTTTCTTTAAGGCTACTATTACCTGCCTCCATCAATTTGGAGAACAATTTGTTAAGAAAACACCTTTAAATGTTAGCTAGATGCGTAAGGTTAATGAAATATATCAGAGGAAAACTAGTTTTTGTTAACATGTGCTGGTAGTCCGGTTGTGCTGTTCTGTGTGAACGGGTGTTTTTGGCTTGTGTTGTTTGCATCACAATATGCACCACTGGCTCCTTTTTTATTACGCGGCAATGGCCGACATGGCCAAGATAACCTTTGTTCTAATCTTGTTAAAGGGACTTTTTGCATGTTTACATATAAATAAGCAGTTAGTTGGTGACTTTCTTGAAGAACAACAGCATTACAGCAGGTAATATTTTTTATCTCAATGTGTTGAATTTAGTTCTGTTTGTGGTTTGGTTCTTGTTGGATTTCTGGTTTTGGAGTTATGTCCTCAGTTTGTTCTTGGGTTTTTAGTTCAGGTTCAGTGTTTGTTCTGTTGTGTTGATTTCCTGCTCACAGACTATCTGTTTGCTGATTACAAATCTTTGTTTAGTAATGAACTCCCTCTGAAAACACTGTGTACCCACCGGTTTCTTTTGCTCCTCGCCAGATCCTTGTCAACATTTTCTTGTCTTCCTTGTCCTTTTTTTCTTTTTGTTTTTTTTAAGTCCCCTGGTGCGCCTAGTTTTGCTTATTCAGTTTGTTTTGTGTTTTCTTATTTTAGCTTGGTCCATAAACCTGTTTATCCTGCTGTTACAGCATCTTTAGTTATTTTGTAAGTCACATATCCTATTTCTGCCCTTCCTCCCCATCCTGGATTGGGGTCCTTCTTCCTCACCACAAAATATCTTTTTTTTTCTTTTTCTTCTTCTGATTGGTCAGCATGACTTCAGAGGCAGGAGTTAAATCCCCACCTTTTGGTTTGGTTTAGTCCTGACTATGTAACCTGAGGGCGCATTCATACCGGTTCTGTTTTGTCTGCTTTAAATAAGCCCTGGTGCACATCCATGGAAAGTATGGTTCATTTCCCGCCGATTAAAGCCGAGTCCCCCGGGTTATCCTGGTGTGAATGAGACCTGATAGTCTGGCTTTAAAGAAACTCCTGATGTTTCAACTAAAATGTTTGCAACACAGATAGAAATAAAAATCTGTTATGGTTGATGTAAAGCTTACTTTGTAATTATAAACTTGAAAATCACCATTTACTCCCTGCATATTTTCATTTATAAGAAATGCTCAGACAGCCCTGATACTTCGACTCTTTTATCTCCCATCATCCTTTGTGGCATTCAGAAGAATTTCACTCCGGGAACTCATCAGCCAGACACCCAATGTTGCCTATGAGGTTTCTAAGTTCTGTTATATCTCGAGAATTTAAATTATATTCATGTAATTTTATACAAGTTTTAGTATTAGACGATACTGTTTATCTGGATATAGAGTTCATGTTATGTTATGCAATTATACTAAGAGGGTCTCCAGTTTCCCATTTCCCATTTCCTAGACTACGTGATCCATATTTCCCAACTCTAAAAGAAAATAAATGTGAGCTCAGGCAATGTTTGTGTGACCTCCATTATTTTTATGAAGCATGTCTGGGTCAGAACAATGCACATTTTCTTACATCTGTTACTTAACTTTGAAGTTGTAAAACTGTCTCATCGATATTTATTCCATAATAAACACACATCTGCTTATCGACACTGATCAAAGCTAAGCAGAGGCCCAGAGTCCAGGTTTACTTTTTATTGGTAAAGTCATGATTTTAGATTTTAAGATTAAAAGTCTTTCTCTGTAATGAAAATAAAAACTGTAACATTTGATTCCTAATTATGTTGTGAGATCCGTGGCATCGGATCAACCTGGCACAGTTTTTTAAAGCTCTGACACATCCACCATCCACCCACTCGGGTGTTTTCACTTATTTCGCCTGATTAGGCCTCTTCACAAGGCCGCGTGGGTGTATACCAACTGCACTGGAAGGGCAGAACAACACACACCTTCATTGTTTGTGTTATTCCCAAAGCAGCTGCACTCAATTTTGAACTTTATAGAATCAGTTTTATTAACACAAAGGGCTTTTTGTGTCTTTTCAAGTGGCTCCAAAGAATGTTTCCAAACCTCCGTTCGCCCCGTTTACCTTACAGCTTGTAGAATCCTTCTACTTTGTGTTGTACCTGATTTTTATTTTTTTACATTAACATAACACTTCAACCCTTTTGCTTTCTCTACTGCCATTTGTTTTTTTTCTTTTCCATTATACCTGTAAAGATAAAGCAGATACAATGTTAGCATTTATGTGTGTGTTTCCTCCCTGTGTTAGCAAGTCACTATTACCTTTTCATTGCATCAAACAATGACAGTAAAATAAATTACTTTCAAAATCTACTTGGTAGTTTGTTGCTTAGCACCCAGCCTCTGTTCCAGAGATCAGCATCCTGTTCTAAGTGTTGAGAATATAAGTAATACAAGAGAGGCCCATGTTTCTCTGGATAATTCTAATTTGTCAAAGGACCAAGAGTTTGTGTTTTATCTTCATCTCCTACTGGACAGCCACACACCAGAAGAAACACAAGTACATACACGAAGGCCCTGTGGAGCAACAGTAGAATTACAAATAAACACACACAACAAGTGATATATATGTCTCTGATTAGACAGATAAGTGTATAATTTTATTTTCAATGTTACAGTTGCACAAATAAAAATTTTCCAGATGTCCTGTTGGTCACATATGACAAGATGAGGTCGAGACCTCACACATGAAGATAAAGAAATCTGTTTTGATCATACTGTGTGTGGTGTGCTCTGAAAATGTAATCACAGAACAACACACACACACATAACGAAAATGAAAATGAAATCACAGAACAACACACACACATCACGATGCTGTCCCGCAACTCGTCTACAATCTGGTCCTCCGAGGCGGACAAACGTCGAAACGTAGAAGAAGAACCATAGCAACAAGTTTACTTCCTTGTTCCCCAGCCAGCTCGCTCTCTGATTGGCTACATTTCATATCACGTCACCATCCATGCAGTCACAATGCGCGAGTCGTCAGCTTTCCTCAGAAATCGGCTCTGAAATATTTAACGTTCAATATTTCCAATTGTCGGCTACAACCGTTCCGGAGCGGATTATCGGGACAAATTGTCTCGTAACACACCACAGACCAAATGATCTTTGGACAATTGGAAAATCTCACGATTTTCAGGCGTTTGCCGTCCGAGGTCGGGAAGAGGCAAAATCGGGACAAACACAGCCCAAAAATCATTTTGTGTGTACCAGGCCTAATCTGGGTGGCATGTAGAAATAAATCTTAAATCCAGACCACTAATTGAATGAGACATTTTAAAAACTAGGTGTCCAAATTTTTTACAAAAGGTGTGTTTTTAGATTTTTTATATAGTATTTTATACAATAATGTTTCTATAACATCTTCCCTTTAAGTCTTTATTGTTATATTCTTATGTTATGATTAACATTATTAGTATTTTTAAGATTCATTAAAAAAATAATCTTCTGAAGTGTGAATCCAGTCTGATACCTGATGAAAACCAGGCAGTAAAAAGCCTTTAACACTTACTGAGTAGATAATAATTTTCTCTCGTCCTCCCTGTCTTTTATTTTTCCTCTTCTCTTTCCGTCTTCACCATCCCATCACCTCTCCAGCGGAGTCGGACGAAACTGGGGCTGGGCTTCGGCAGGCAGCAGCATCCTGGCTGAGTTTGGGACCCTCCACATGGAGTTTGTTCACCTCACCTACCTGACAGGAAACCCTGCCTACTACCAGAAGGTAAGACTGAGAGGTAGTACATGTGTAAGCTGTGTCCAGGTATGACTGTTTGGATTTTAATGACAGCTGTACTCTGCTTTATTTAACTTTTAATAAACACTGATGTGTTTTCAATCCAATAATCAATACACTTATTTTGCACTTGAAGGAAAAGCAAAGGGCGCAATAACTAAGTATATCTGTTAAATCACGTGGAGTCGCCTGTCATGAAAGGTGCTAATTATAATTTTTTAATTTTTTTAAAAGGGTTAGAAGTCCTGTGATTGGTGTTTTTTTCAGGTGATGCACATCCGGAAGCTGCTTGCCAAAATGGACCGACCCAACGGGCTCTATCCAAACTACCTGAACCCGCGCACGGGCCGCTGGGGCCAACGTAAGTGCATGACTGTAACCTTAAATGGCCTCATTTTAACATTTTGGTCAGCGGTGTCTTTTTAATACTTTTTATCCTGTTCTGGAGTCATAAGTGGAATTCTGTGGAAGCAAAGAAAAAATACCAGAAACCTTGGTGTTAAATTCACTCCTGTTAGCTGTGGGGGTGGAGCGTTTGAGGTGGTGTTGAGAATTTAATTGTGGATTTATGCTTGAATTCCTCAATCGCTGATGTACAACCTTCCTGTTGGGGGAGGTGTCAAGATGCTTTTGTGGGCTTCAAATGATCATTCACTTAGAAGTGCCTTGAAGAGCGAGAGGAGAGATTAACTCCACCTGAAGGAAGATGGGAAGTAGAATGGATCTTCTTTAATGAGAACAAATTGAATCAAGCAGAAGAAGATTGAAGAAGAGTGACGCAGTATTCCCACTATATTGATTGAATTTGGCGGTCTGCCCGGGTATATTACCAGCTCTCAGAGTGAAGGCACTCAGGCAGCGACACTGATTTCTTACTCTAAAACTGGTTAAAAGCATTTCTGGTTAATGCAGTTTATTAACAACAGCCAAATGCATTTTTTAATTAAACCTGAATGGGTTTTGTCATTTATTTAATTCATGCCAGCATAATGCAAATAAAAACAGTTTACCAACTTATTAAATCCACTGGTTCTGTTTCCAGTTTTATTTTTATCAATTTTGCATTTCAATTAAAGGAAAACTGAAAGTATTCATTTGTGATTTTATACGTTAAATGGGCTATAGTGTAACCCTTAATCCTATTTACAACCTCAAACCAAATATTTTTAGAACTGAGCTATAATAACCGTGGTAATACAGTGTGACTGTATCATAGTTAAACACCACCGGGCCCGTCAGCTCTTTTCTGTATAACTTTGCTTTTTTTGGCTGCTGATGCTTTCAAGTGGGTCCAGTTGCAACATGTTGGAAAGCCGAGATTTGTGTCACAGTGCCACAGCAGACACAATCAAAAAATAGCAATAAAAAACAAAACTCAAGCCTCGTCGTGCTGATCAATGTAAAACCAGTAAAAACAATCTAGTTGAAAAGGCAAAAATCTGAACAATACAACCCATTAAAATGTTAAAAAGTAAATCATTCCTTTACTGAGTTTCCAGACTGCTGCTACATCGTCTAAAGTGATTGTAATAGTCTTCCTTTGCAAATGAACAACTCTGATGTTACAACATCAAGGCTGAGCTCACCGATTCAGCTTTTAATTTTAAAACCTGAGCTTCTGTGTCACGCAGAAATACTCAGCTCTAAAATTAAGTTATAATAGAAAATTATTAGAATTTAAAAAAAAAAAGAAAAAGAAAAATATGTACTGTTTAAGTGTTTTGTTTAAACCGTCAAGGGTTAAATTCACCGGAGGCAGCTGTCAGCACAATAATAATAATAGGCAATACATTAGTAATAATAGATGTTTATTCTACTAGTGTAACTGGTCAGCAAAGGTTTTTTAGTACAGTTTTGACCAAATGGCTGGCATCTTATTATTCACTTAAAAAAAAAATAACATAATTTTTTATAACATCCTTTCTATCTGGACTAAGGTTACAGTCACACTGCAGATTATCATGCTTAATTCCCATGTTGTTGCTCATATTATGATTTAAATACAACCAGACTCTAGTGTAAATCGTCTGTAGCCCTATCTGATATGTGTCTGATTTAGGACCTTATGTAAAAGTGGCCTGGGTCTGATATGGGTCATATATATATATATATATAAAAAAGCTAGATTTGAGTTACTTTTGCCTGCAAACATAGCCGAAGGGCACATTAGAAAATCTGGCTCATTGATTGGACAAGACCGAAAACGGCTC
>CM047986.1:6964430-6975159 GCA_026261665.1 Melanotaenia duboulayi
TGATAAGCGGCAGAAGATGGATGGATGGAGGTCATGGAGTCATAACATAAACTTGTGTTTATGTGAAAGCATGACAGGAAAAATCCCTCTGCATCTACCAAGTTGTGCTGTGAGTGTCAAGGCGTGTTTTACAGGAATAAATGTGACTATTTAGGAGATAATGGCTCTGTTAGATTCTCTGGATGGTTGTTGGGAATGATGAAGAATCAAAATATTCTGAAATAATAATTTCTGTGTTGTTTTATTCTGGCCTGTCTTGCAAGCTGCAGTGCACATAGACCAAGAATGAAAGTTTCAACCCAGTCCAACCACCTTAAGTGTGATTTCCTTTAAAGATCATGTGGCTGAAACAGGAATGAGAAAAGCCTGAAGTTGTGAGGAAAGAAACTTCTCGTTGTGCTAATCAGCAGTCATTTTCTGGTTCAGTGGGAATCAGCAGAAAAAGGTGAAAAGAAATGTGGTGAGGACTTTGTAGTGAATGACCACTTAGAGAGAGAGAGAGAGAGAGGCTGCCTACTTGCCACTGGCAAAGAAAAACTTACTCTGTCATTATACACAAGCTCCTTAAAATGAAGCCAAAGAGGGAAAAAAAACTCGTACCCTCATTATGAGGCTGCTTTGTGTAGAAGAAGAGGAAAATAAATGGAGAGAATAAGATGTAAATGCTGGGAATGTTTTTTTCTGTGATATTTTATAGAGCTGCTGCCTCCTGAATGTCTCCCCAGGACCTGCTCTAATCTGTCAGAGGCAAAGAAATTAATTATAGCGTGCTTTTATAAGCTTATTAAAATGTGCTCTCCTCCCCCTCCTTTTTCTCTTTGCCCTACTCTTTTGCTTTTCCTCATCTCTCTTGCTCTGTCATCCTTCACCTGTTCTTTAACCTTTTTATTTTTCTTTCCTGTCACACCATTTTTGTTTTCTTCTCCCTTTTTATTTGGGTTTCTTGACACCTTACTCCAACTTCCTACCTTCCCTTTTCCTTGCATCTTTTTCATCACTTTTCTGCTCAACTTTGTGTCCTACCTTCTTTTTTTTTTTTTCTTTCCCTCTATCCTCACCTCTTCCAGGCCATTGATAAATACTGCCGGGTGAGTGGAGGTTTCTCTGGAGTGAAGGACGTCTACTCTTCCAACCCAACCTACGACGACGTGCAGCAAAGCTTCTTTCTGGCCGAGACGCTCAAGTAAGTGACTTAAAAATTCCCTGGAAATAGTTCATTTCATCTCTAAAAGAAAGACTTAAAACACTGAACAAGCACTGCCGACTCTTCGTATTAGGGTTGGGGTTTCTGTCTTCATTTTATCCTCATTAGCAGCAGGAAGGGATCTGCATATGATTAGTATGGAACAGAAAAATGAGGGTAACACTGCTTTAAAACAAATTTAATGTTTACTTTCAGGCTTTTAACTTAATTATAAAAATTAAGATTCATGATATGGTCAGTTTAAATGAAAGGCTCAACCACAAACTTCAGCTGGAGTATAGAAACTGACACCCACTGGTAACTTTATCAGGGTTTAATTACATGTCACATATCTAATCAGCCAATCACGTGGCAGAAACTTAATGCATTTAATCCTGTAGATATGGTCAAGATGACTTGAAGTACAAACTGAGCATCAGGACAAGAAAGAAATGGGATTTAAATGAGTTTGTACATGGCATTGTTGTTGGTCTGAGTATTTCAGAAGCTGTTGATCTACTGGGACAGGGTGCCCCCTGTCAGCTAAGAACAGGAAACTGAGGCTACAGTTTACACAGACTCACCAAAACTGGACAATAGACTATATCTTAGCTGCTGGTAGGATCAGAATGTTATGTCAATGTGGAGCAACATCTCTGAGGAATGTTTCCAACTTCTTGTTGAATCTATGAAACCAAGAAGTACCAGCAAGGTAGACCCAGTCAAGCGGCCAGTGAGTGTAAATGACGTTGAGCATTTAGAGTAAATGTCAGTGCACTGTTTACACTGATTTATTCTCTTTTGTCATGAACAAATATTTTAAAATAAATGCCTAAACATTGTGTAAACACCTTTTAATTGGTTGACATTTAGATGCTGCAGGCATCTCAGGATCTCTGTAGAATGGATTTGTTTCTATACTATTCTTTAAAGGGGAATAACAGGCTAATGTAATGCCATCTGCTGCTACTTGGAGGCTGTAGACACAGTGGGTGGCCATCAGGCATGGTGTACTGTTACATAATGTTTTAACGTCTGGTTAATGCAAAGAGCAGCTCTATGGAGCATCATCATCATCGTTGACTGAGGGGAGAAGAGGCTCTGAGTGCAGGTTCTGACTCAAAGGAAATAGTAATGTGGCTCTCTGATTCCCTCTGCTGGATGCTCTTTGACATTTATCCTCCCCGATAATTTGGTGAACAGTGTTGCTGTCAGTCAACACCTGACAGGTCGAAGGCGATCATAAATCAGAGCAAACCTGGTTTCACTGGCAGCTCTGCTGACCAGTTTTACCAACAGGTTTCTGATCCCTCCTCCACATTTTTTTTTTTAACTTGGACTCAAATCAACACCCACAAAGCATCAAATACCACCAAATTCTGTCTTTGGTGTACAGTTGTGAAAGGTCAGCCGCCACACTGGCTGCTAACTCTCTGAGACGGTGACATTTCAGTCCCTCTGTGTTGTGGAGCCTTTTGTGTCCTCAGTATCTGCTGTCAGTGTTTGTCCCCGCTGGCTGTCGGCCAATCACATCAAAGCAATGCAGCCCCTCTGTGTCACAAAAGCTGCTGATTGGCTGACAGAGACACAGCATCTCAACTTCTGTTGCGAAGTTAAGAATTAAATATAAACCTATGAAACTTCTCTTTATTCTGTTTTTGGGTCTTTTGTATTAGTGTGTATCTCAGGAGTATATATTATAAGAAGAGGAAAAACTTAACAGCATTTTCCCATTTTTACACATTACGTTAGCTCAAGTTGTGAATGTATTAACCAAGAGAAAATATAAACATAAATAAATATGTAAAACATACAATCATGTAATAAACACTGGCACCAGTTGTTATTTAGGGTATAAAAAGGAACAGATTTATTTGAATATAATATGTCATAAACTTATTAATGGTCTGGTTCTACAGTCAAAAATCAAGTTGAATAAAATTTTATTGCAGATTTACACGTCAAAACAAGATCATTTGGATGTTAAAGAAATTGGAAGTTTGGAGAACTTTTAATGGTACAGAAGTAACACCAGAACTCTCCTTTCATATAGACGACGACACAGGACAAATATTGTGGATGTTTCCACTACTTTGACACTAAACTTAAGGTTTTATTTACAACGTCTAATAGTCGATTTAAGCTGATGTTTTTACTGACACAACAGCTTAAGTTAGAACTGTGGTAACAGATGTCAGAGTTGGATATAAAAAGCAAAGTCAGTCACATGACTCACGGAGCTGCAGTAAACAGTGTTTGTTTACCTGAAATCGATGCTGCACATCACACCAACCAGCCACAACATTAAAACCACCTGTATTGTCATGTTTAGGCTTTTCTCTTTTTCCAAAACTTCAGTTTTTTTACGGGGTGTTTGTTGAATATCTTAAGTCTTAAAGGAACATTTACCTGAAGGCAATAAGCTCACGGTTTACCAACAGAACCTCGTATGGAAAAATTGTGCTGACATGTAGAGGATGGAGGTTTTTCTGCTGTGAGCGAGCAGCTAAAGTGTTTCTGAGCATCTGAACCAGGACACGATGAGCTTCCTCATTTAAAATTCATTGTCAGGCAGCTCCCTCCAGTAATATTAAATTGGACTGAAATTTGGGATTTGAATTAGTCCCTTTTTTATGTTTTCATATAATCTGATACATCAGCCTGCCTCAGTGAGATTGTTTTTTTTTCCTGGAGACTTTAGAACAAGACACATTTACAGGAATACTAATAGCAGACAAAAACATAATGAATAAAAAAAAACTGTGCACACCCATTTACCACTAGTAAAAATACAAAAGCAATACCAGTAATAAACTAAAAAGACAATAAATATCATAAACCACAGTTCTCATTGTGCAGTGATGTGCATGCTGTACAGTCTGCCAANATATATATATATATAAACATACAATATTTACTGTTTAAGTCAGGGGTGCTCCGGTCCTCGAGATCTACCATCCTGCGACTTTTAGATGCAACCCTTCTTCAACACACCGGAATCAGGCCTCTGCAGAGCTGAATGACATGCAGATGACATCTGATTCAAGTGTGTTGGAAAACGGTTGCATCTAAAAGTTGCAGGATGGAAGATGGACCGAAGTTTTGCACCTCTGATTTAAATGGTAGTGCAAAATATAAGGCTTGTTAAAGTGACATGAGTAAATGTAGGACAGAAGGTGGGACACTGGCTAGTGTCACTACAGGGTAGAGTTCACAGTTCTGCTACCCTGAGGGAAGAAGCTCCTCCTAGCGCCGCCACTCCAACACACCGTTGTTAGGATGATGAAGGGCTCTCATGATCCTGATCACTCTGGCTGAAGATATCCTGAAGGGGGGCAAAAATAAAAATCACCAAACTGCCACTCTGGGGTAAAAGCGAAGGCATAAAAATGTCTTTAGACAAGATATAAACTCAACAGAAGGAGTTTGTCTGACATGAGCGAGAACTGAGAATGGCCGGTCCCCTCGAAGCTCCGTGTGAGGTTGGACAGATAAAAGCAGCTGGTTTTCAGATCTTGTGTGTGTGTGAGACGGAATATATGTGTGCAACAGATCAGCAGCGCCGTTAAGACACTTAAAAACGATAAAAGAAGCTTGGAATGAATTTGTAAAAGAACGGGTATTTTATTCTTCTTGTTAGACTAAAACAAGTCATGTTTTCACACCTGCTGATGATATTTGTAGTTTGGTAAATCATTCACTTCTTTCTCCCCCCGCCCCCCTCAGGTATCTGTACCTGCTCTTCTCCAGCGATGACCTGATGCCATTGGAGAGCTGGGTTTTCAACACGGAGGCTCACCCTCTTCCTGTCCTCCACCTGGGCAACATCACCCTCCCTGGCAGCGAGCCTGCTCAGCGGTAGACAGACTGGCCTTCCTCCTTCTCCTCCTCCTCCGCCTCCTCCTCCTCCACCACAGCACCAGGGGGCGCCACCTTTCTGCCCACCTGCCTGCTCGCCAAAAGACAACAAAACAAAGAAAAGAAACACCCACCAACACCGGACAAATTTTTCTTTCAGACTTTAATCTGAGAACGGATCTGCAGACATGAGCCAGAGGAGACGGAGAGCGCTGCAGAGAGGACCGCCTCCCAATCTCCGTTTCTTCTTCTACGTCCTTGACATTTGTGGATCTGTGTCACCCTGCTTCGGCGGGTGTGCTGCTCAGCCTCCGTTTGGCTTCAGCTGACTCTGAGCTCCGAACCTGAGGCTTGATTTAGTTTCTTTATTTTTTAGACTTTATGTGACCAAACTTTGCTCCCATTCAGACTTGAGCTGAAGCACTGAGCGTGCATCCAGAAGGATTACACGGTCAGACAGTTTGACACTGAGCTGACGGAAGGTTTTGCTTTGTTTTTTCCTCCAGGTTGACAGACACGAGGACTTTACTGGTTCTGTTGATGAATTGTGTCTTTTTCTGTTTTGGAAATGAATGAAGACCGGGTTGAATCGAAGCCCTCCGTTTCTCCGTGACCCACTCCCAGTCCACTTCCTGTCTCTTCACCAGTTGAACCCTGACCTGGAAATGTTACAGATCATCTTGTGACTGCAGGTGGTGACATCACCTCCTTTAATCCTCCATTTTCAGAGAAGTGGACCACTGTTAACGAAACAGTAATTACACATGGACTGCAGCAGGCCTCCCCACCTCAACATCCTTCCAGTTCCTCCTCCAGTTTAAGACCATTTCCACCACTCTGCTGCTACTTGATTGGATGCTGCTTCTCCATCTCTTTTTACAGTTTCCTGATCACGTTGTCGCGTTGTTTTTTTTTTCACAAATCACGTCATATTCAGTCCACGCATCCTGAAACGAGCCTCGTTCTCAGCCCTGCTTATGTAAGTCTGTGTTTGTGAGGTTGAAATAAACCTCTGCTGTAAATCATTTGTTTGTGCACTTTGTACGGGACGATGAGAAGAAGAGAACACTAGAGGTGTAGCGCTGAATAAATGAAGAAATTCTGCCTCCCTGCTGAGCTTCCAGCTCACGTTTTCTTTATACATCCACCTAACATCATCAGTTTCTTCCATTAACTCATCACAGTGTTGCAATTCTCCATTTTTCAGTTGTTACCCTATAAAAAAAAACTTTCTTGCTTCTATTTTAGTCTCAAACTCTTCAAACCATGAAACCCAACAAGAATTTTGGTGTCATTGTTCCTTAAACCGATCATTCATTATATTATTCCTTCATTTTATAATCTCTTGAAAACGCCTGTCCTGGGACTTGCAGCTCCTGTATTTAGCTACAAATCCGCCTCCTGTTACCTTAAAGCCCCACAAAGAGCAGCTTTTTCTTATACTTCCTGACTTCTAAATGCTGCCCTAAAACTCCAAATCTGTGCAGTTAAATGCGAGTTTATTCTGACAGGTTAAACTTTCAATGTTGCCCAAACTTGAACCTCTGATTCTTGGAAACATTTTTTCCAAAACAGCAGCCGGTAAAAAAAAAGCCGGCATCACACAGAACAAAAAGGAACAAAAACTCATCTGAAATGATGTGAAAGTGGGAATAAACTGAAAGATAACCACAAAAGAAAAACCATATCGGAGAGAAAGTGACCGCAGTGTACTGTAAATAAAACCGAGCAGTCTGCTGCTATGGGACGGCCTCTGTTTCTATTAATGTTAGAAAAAAAATAAACACATTTAAATATAAATATAGAATAAGTTGGATTCTGTTTCTAATTGAGCCAAAGTCTTTGTATGTTTCTTTTTTCTTTAAACTTTATTAAAGGGAAGCAGGCTAACAAAGCAAAGCTTTGCTAAACAAACATGCTTCCAGCTCCTTTAGCTAAACTGTAAAAGCTACATGTTTGTATGTCACTAACAGAGTTATGTTTGTTTACAGCATCACAAAATGTGCTCTTAGTTTAAAAGCAAAAAATGTGCTTGGTTACAGATGTTAGCTAACTAACTAAAGAGTCCCTGGATGATGCATTTTACTTTGCCTTCCACGTCACAGAATCCTTGTTTTGTGCCTGCTTAGATTCACGAGTTCGTCCCCTGGCTTATTGCTGGTGAAGATGGCGGGGTCGCGTCGCAGCACTGGAGGTCAGCTTGTTTCTGACTGCAGTCATACGGCACATTAACGCAGACTCGTCCCCAAGGACAAGCAGAAAAATGATTTAAAAAATAAGAGTGAGTCGCTCAGAGCAACGTTTTGTGCTCGGCTGTAAGAATTAGAGGTTTCTTTAAAAGTTAGAACAATCAGCAGCTGCCTTGTTTATTTCTTTTGTCGTGCAGTAAACTGACGAAACCTCATCATTTAGTGTTAAATCCTCAGTTAGCGAAGCAGCGCTTTTTACCAAACAGCTGCTATATCAGTGACTAATTTAAGGCTAAACTCTTTAACTAAAAGTTCCACCGATCAGGCTGCTTCATGAGCTCATTAGTTTGGTTTCTACAGCTACGTGTAATGATCTCTACCCAGTTTTCAGCTTCAAATAACTCATTTTGTTTTATTTACCTTTTATTAAACCAGCAAAAAGCTAAAGCTGAACTTCTTATTTTGCATTAAAAAGTGCCCTGGCCAGTAGAGACAGCAGCAGATACACAGCAGCGACGTCACCGATGCAGCTCCAGCCTGAACTGATCATTTTATTTCCCCTACTTCTCTCTTCTTCAGTCATCAGCAGCAAACAGTCATCGTACGCATCCCCCTCCATCTCTGACATCATGCTGACATCATCACCATCTATATATAATAAGGAGGAAACTTGGGCACCCACGAAGTTGCTGGGAGCGATGTTGATTTTGAAAACTTGAGTGTTCTGTATTTGTATTTTTACTGGACTCAAAAGTAAAATTAAAGTATCTGTAAATATGTTTAAAACTGAGACACAAATTCAATAAAGATGTTATGAAAAGTGACCAGAAACATTCTTTTTCTTGTTTTGTTGCAGCGCCTTAAGCAGTGGATATTTAATCATATGACGAGCGTGCTTGGAGTCATTTTATTTCATCGTTTCACTCCTGGGACAGTAATCCGTGACAGTCTGATGCACCACTTTTTCTCCAGAGTGATGCACCTCAACAGCCTGTTTTTTCCCTCAGTGCCATAATTGGAAACTGATGAATGAGTTCCTGCGAACCTTAGAGCAGTCTGATTATTTTCAGCTGTCTTTGATGATGGGAACATGCCTGTTTGTCAGCATTTTAGAAAGAAAGCTCTAGTACTTAGTTGGAAGCACCACTGTTCACAAGTAGAGCCTCACATAGCTGAGAAATTATGGCATTGATTGCCTGATTAGCCATCAGCCGCATCTCATTTCAAACTAACGAGGTTTGGCTGCATTTTAAGGACTCTGTGTATGTATATATATAATATATATATATATATATATCATGAATACGAACAGGATTTTTGTGTGATTGCTTAGTAAAAGTAGTGACGTCTGTTTTGTGGTTTTCCCCACAAACACCATTTCCTCTACACTTATGGTTTCTGACTGACTCAAGCTTTAAGGCTGGGCGACAGATGCTTCTTTTCTTTACCAGATCTCTGAAATCATACATGAAACTTTACAAGAGTGTGCAAGCCTGATTTCCTCCATTTTTTTTTTTTTTTTGTTTTGCCATGAATCTACTTTCCCGTTTGTGTACAATCGAGTTTTCACCGTAACTGAACAACTTAGAAGAACTAAAACTTTACTGAACATAACATTGAGATGAAGCAGAGGGATGGAAATGTGTGTTACACTGTGGTCTCTGTTCTGGTTTCACAACCAGCATAAAAGCCACAGCAAGTAAAACAAAACAAAACAAAAAAAAGGCAGAAACAATCATTTCTCAGTAAAAAGAAAAAAGAAACATGTTTCTTTTTATTTTCATTAATTTTAAATTTATTTAAAATGCAATTGTTTAATGAGGAGGAAACTATCCAAAGATAGACACCATGAATGTAGGAGTGTAACAATGGCTATGAACATAAGATTTGTCCATTTACAAGAGAATTCCACATTGTGATTGTTTATTAACGTCCCTCCTCACTGTGGTGATCTGTGATTGTATCCCACAGTAACATGGCATCACTGTTGGATATTTTCACAAGAGAGCTGCACCACAACAAACCGTGCAGACAGATGTGGACCAGGCCAGAAAAACCAGAGAGGATTGTGAAGTGAGCTCATTTACAAATGACAACAAACTTCTCTGTAAGTGTGATTTTTGCAGCACTAAATATCATGGGTAACATTTAATCTGTATCTTCGAGCTATGCTAGCAGCATGACTTATCTAAAGTGAAATATTTCAGTGCACAGATCAGATTTAAATGCTACGCGTTAAAGTCCCTAATGCAGAAATGCAACTCAAGACGGGAAATTTCCTGACTTGTATGGATGATAGCAGCTGATGTTTACAGGAGCAATTATGTTTTAGGAAAAGAGCAAATAATTCACTACATAATTCAATCCTCCAGTTGTCCACGTTTGTACACCAGCTTCTATCAGAGAGAGCTAAACACGGATGTCTTCAGCTTATATGTTCTCCACTTTGAAACAGATATGATTAGACCTCAGACTTTGCTCTGTTTCATCAGAGATAAGGAGATAAATTAGTGTCTGTAACAGTTGTACCATAATCCTTTAACTGCCTGTTTTATTGTTTGGTAGAGCAAACCTTTCAGCGACTATAACAAATGTTATTAAAAAGTTATGGAAATAAACATGCCTCAGCCATCTCTAACACTTGGTTTTGGGTAATAGGTGTTCATTATCTCATTACTAATTTAAGTTTTTACCATTTCAATATCACTAAATCATTAACTGAAACGTTTTCTTTTGGTTCCTTCTTAGTGTGAGCATAAAAGGGATGAAGCTACTTCACGTTTTGTACGTTTGCACAGCTTGTGTAGTGCAAATTTTATCACCACCAGCTTGTGAAGGGTCCTCCAGGACCCTCTTCAACGACAGGAAGCCCAAATATTTGCAAACATTTGGTGATTATTTCTGCAGGTCTCTGCTTGGATGGACAGCACAGGCTGAGGAGAGGATGCAGAGGATTGGCTGTTACTGACACTTCTTTAGCTAAGTGTGTATGATTACATAACATGCAAGGGAAGCAACATGATTCTCAGCTGCATGTGTGTCTAGAGAGTCCCAAAGCATGAATTCCTTGTTAGGTTTCGCTTTAAGTTTTGGCTATTTGTTTTTAATTCACTGATGCAACAGTTTTCTGAGGTGACATCTATTGTATGTATGATTTTTATAAAGGCCAGTGGCTTTTTTTTCTTTTGTTTAGAGTTTCTTTACAGGTGTAGAAGCTGCTTGTCTGTTTTTTCTGCTTTGTTTGTACAGTTACTGCTGTTTTCTATCTTTAGTATCTTAAGTTTCTTCTCTTCACTCATTCCCTTGACCCTCCTGTCAGGTCCAGCGTTAATATATAACTCCACAATCACCAAAATACTCAATGTATCAAGGTGAATGTGTAATCTACAGAACTTCATTTAACCCTTTCAGGCATAACGTCCGTGACAGTGGGCACACGTTTAAAGCCTGGTTTTCACATTCATGGGTGAAGATGGTATATTTGCAAATTAGAGACTTT
>CM047986.1:6981099-6991577 GCA_026261665.1 Melanotaenia duboulayi
ATGGATGGATGGATGGATGGATGGCTTAAGTATGGTTATACTAATAATTATAAGTATACAATTCACCTTACCAGCTGCGTCATAGATCTGTTTCCTTTGTGCTCATGATGCAAAATGTTTTTAAATAGAGGAGGAAGCAGTAGATTCTGAGAACTGAAGTCTCCGACTCTGTACCCTCGACAGACGGAGAAGATAATGGAAAAATTGATGGTTTCTGAAGTGCTGACATAATACAGCTAGCGCCCTGACAAACAGACTTCCAGACTGTCCTTTTCCACCTGAAACAGAGGTAGCACTGTATTAATAACGTCAAAGCTCAGAATATTAGGTCATTAAGTCTTTTTCCTTTTGTTAATACATTTCTCTGCCAGTTTTATCCCAAGTCAGTGAATCTTTCTCCCCGTCTCCCAGTAGATTTCAGTTCTGAGTTGGAAAGTTTCCCTCCACAAGGATTACAACTACAGTTCTAAAAAGATTTCTTCTTACTATGAGACGGAGCCAGAAATCAAAACTGTCTACGATGTTTCCTAAACCAACAAATTCCTCATGAGATTTTCTCTTGTTATGAGACACAAAGCAACACTCTGCTGTGTCTTTTTACAGCTGTGTCAGCCCTGAAATGTTTTCTTCTTTGGTTATTATTATTCACCAGTCTTTCACACAATAAATATTTTTGAAGTGACTCTGCGGAGGAGGAAGAAGAAGTGGAAAGTTTTTTCTTTTCATCTGCAAACATGAAGATTGTAAAAGTGCACCAGAGAAACACATCCATGGAGAGGGATCTGACCCTGAGATGATGTTCGATCATTTCCATCCCATTTAACAAAAAATCCATCCCAAGTAAACAAAAACAGACTGCATTTTGTAAATCCAGCTTCATTTCTTTACCTGAAAATAACAGAAAAACAGAAGAGCAGAGCTTACAGCTCAGAAATGTGTTTTGAAAACAATTTGCCTTTTTTAAATTTAATGACTTCTTTTTAAAAAGCTGAGACACGAGCAACGTAACGTAGGAAAGGTTGTCTAATAAGAACTCATTTAGCAGACCCCTTTTCCAAATCTGAAGGTGGTTTAGGAAGTAGCATTAAGGATCCAGCTGGACGGTGTTAATATTCATCCCCTGTAAGATTCAAACGCGGGTCTCCGGCGTGGGAGACGGATGCCCTGCCAACTGAGCTATCCAGTCACCACCTGGATTGGACTAAGCACATAGGTATGATCCTTCTATTGGATAATTACTGCATGGTTGATTATCTTTCAGCTGGCAACAACTTTAATTAACCGCAACATATGCAACGAGTAGCCTAAACAACCATGTGGAAAGATGCATCCTGTGTGGAAAAGATGTACGTCTGTTTAGAAAGGGTCAAATCACCGGCATCAAGGAGAGAAAACAACTAAAAACACTGCAGAAGCTACTAAAATTCTATTAAGAACCATCCAACATATTTTTAAAAACTGGAAGGATAGTGGAGAGCCATCGTCATAAAAGGCAGAAATGTGTTTTCCAAGTTCCAAGTTTTGAAAGCGCTCCCTTTAAAGTAGCGGGGAGTATCCCTTTGTAAATCAAGTTGGTGAACATTTCCAAGATGGGTTTCCTAAGATTTGGTGCAAATTGCTCATAGTTATCAGTCTGCAGACCATCTGGTCCTGGAGCTGTTCCAGATTTCATGCTTTCTGTTTCTGCTGAAATCTCTTCCAGGGTTATATCTGCTCCCAGTGGTTTACTTTCCTCCCTAAAGGGGTCATTTATTATAATGGGATCAGAAATTGTCTCCCTTTTATTATTTTTTAGTTCAGGGAGCTTACGAAGCTGAGATTTTATTGTATTGTGATCTTAATGACAAGATGTTTTGATGTAGCTTGGGACAGGGATACCTAAAGTTGATTTCAGAGTTTTTATTTTTTGTTTGGCTGTTTTGGAGTTTGAGCTTGTAAAATTGTTCATTTGGCCTCAGATAAAGGCTTTGAATGCTTCCCATCTAACAGATGCAATGTTTTAGAAGTATTAAATATGAAGTAATTATCTGTCTGGGTTTTGAGGTATGCCATTACCAGACCTGGATCTACATTAACCAAGTTGTTAGGGGTGTGGTCTGAAACTGTAATACTGTCATATGTACATTTTTTTACTACAAAACATGCTAAGAACAAGAAAGAATTAATACGGGAGTATGAATGTGCGTGCCAGAAAAACAAGAATGAGCTGATTCTCTAAGGTTTCTGTCTCTCCACACACCCTTCAAATTCAGTTCCCTGCTTATGGGATTTATCTGTGTGTGACGATTTATCTAAACTAGGGTCTAGGGTACAGTTAAAATCACCGGCTAAAATATAATGGCCATTAAGTGCAGACAGTACATAGAATAAGTTGTTAAAGAAATTGGGTTCATCCCTTTTTGGAGCATAAATATTGACTAAATTTAGAGGCTCTGCACAGAGAGTATCCTGGACTATCACATACCTTCCCATTTTATCTGCAGTTACCTTATTTACATTCAAGGGGGTGGATTTGTTTATTAAAGTCATGACCCCTTGGGAGGTAAATGGTGCTGAAAACTCTCCACCTCCTCTTAATCTTTAAATTTTCTTTTGCCATATGAAGTAAGATGATGGACTGCATATCCTTCCTATAACCTGCCTAATTATTTTTTTGTATTAACAACCCTCTACAGTTCCACAAAGTCACCTTAATTTCTAAAATACTGGACACAGCTGCTCGTTACAAATGGTCCTCTCATGATAAAATGTGAAAATGCACCTTTAAACAACCAAAACATTGCACATGCCAGAGATGCTCCTAACTGCATCAACCTCAGGGCCTGAAGGCCACCTTTCCCCCACCCTGTAACTCAGATAGACTTTGTCAACCTTAACTTCAGCGCAACATAAAGACCTCCTTCCTATGTTTACTTGAAAAAGAGTAAATAAAAAGAAAAGGAATAAGGTTTGCCAGGAGGGTTACTTTCAGACTGTCATTAAAAACCCAACATGACTCACAAATGTACAAAAACATCGTAATTGAGTTGCAATGTGAACGGAGCCTTAGACTTTATTGTCATAAGTTTAGTATCATAGTAATCCAAGCTGTCAGCTGTAATGTAGCAGCTGAGCATGGAGGCTATTTACTTCACCATCTTCATACCGTTGTTTGTCCTGTGTTGTCCCCCTCCTGGATTTGACATATGAAAGCTTCCGCTTCCTTTGGCTTTGAATATTTTATCAAGAAAGGTAACCAGCAGCCTGGCCGGGAGCAGCATGCCGTGTCTTATTTCCACGTCGCAGAGTTGTCATTTCACAGAATCAAATTCCTTCTGCTTCTTAAAACCACCATGACCGGGTAAAACTGAACCGGCTTATCCTCATAGAGGACTTGCTTTTTTGTTTTGACTGCTTTCACCACCAGTACTTTGTCTCTGTCACTGAGAAATATCATGATGAGTAGATGGCCATTGAGGTTAGATCTCGAGCTGTTATGGTTTAGCTATCTCCTGGAATTGTTTTAACTTAAGCAGGGGATATCAAGCGCCTCTGAATCCAGGTTTCAAGAAAGAGCAGGCATCCCCACCCTCCGCTTTCTCTGGTAGGTTAACCACTCTCAGGTTGGTTCTCCTGGATCTGGATTCTAAGTTGATGATCTTGTCCTCCATATCCCTGTTTTTTGTCTTCGAAGCTCAAAACTTTTCTTTGAAGGTCAGCCACCATGTCCTCCGTAGCCGAGATACGTGTCTCCGCATGCATTCTCATTCCTCCTGTTGTGACCAATACAATGTCAAAGTGTTTATGAAATCAGCTTTTAGGAATTCGAGAATTAGAGCATGGTTTATAATTTCACCTCATGCGCTGCTTGGATCCTCCAAACTTGTGCTAGCTGTGGCTTTAGCTTTCCTTTAGTTTCCTTTAGTTAGCCCGAAATCAGCCTTCCCTTGTGAGGATTTACTGTGGTCTCCACCTGACTTACAAAGTCCAGATGGCATAAGGGAGTCTTTTACTGGATTATACTGTTTGTATTTCAATATCTAAGGTAATCTTTTTGCAGGAATTCTTGGGATCAATTTACAGAGGTAGGTGTGTGTCTATCTAACATGCTGCCAATAGTGGAAGTCCTGCAATGCTTTATTTTTAATGTTTTTGGGCTTTTTATTTATTTAGATTGTTTTTAGGTATTCTATGAAAATATTTCTAAAGTAATAATCTGTCATATGTTCTGTATCATTTTCTTTTTCTGTTTATCACCCAGCCAAACTTGGTTATGATATGTGGAATTTTATGATATATTTATCCTGTAGAGAAGTTTAGTTTTTCAGTTAGATTTAGCTCGTGTCTCCTGTCTGTTTAGATCACTGATAACAATCTCAGACAGGTCCGATAGTTTTCCAGGTGAAGGGAAACTACATCAGAAAGTTGCTTCACATTATGAAGTGGGTTAGGTCCCAGTTTCCAATATAGTTTGTAGAAAAAAGAAGGATCTTTCAGCAATTCAAAAGCATGAAATAGTGCGACACCTTGTGAACAAAACCTTGTGCAAAAACTTCACATGATCATTGTGCTGTAATTCAGAGCTAACAAGTTTGTCCAGATGAAGGCCTACTGTATCAAGGAAGTCTCCGTAAGGCAAATACAACATATTAAGCAAGCAGCTGATCAGCAGCAAGCAGGTATTTGAAGGTGCTGGTGTCTCTGGAATCTCCATGCAGGGTACTCCAGAGGATGCAGTTGGGCATAAAGCTATATTTCAACCACCTTTAAACAATGATAGCTAGATAAAGATATAGATTGTTACAGGAACAATGAAAAGAAGTTTAGCAGCTCCATTTAGCAGCCTGATTAAAGTGCAAACATAACTGAAGATAGAGAGCTGCACACAGAGATATTTGCAGTGAACTCACATGTACATGAAGACTCATTTTCAAAGAGTTTTATTCACTGGTGAATGCTGTGATATCGGGATGGTGCAGATGGACTAAGTTCTGGATAGTTGGTCGATGGCCATGTCACCAAGGTGGTGGTGGGGGGATGTTTTGGACTAGTGAGTTGGCAGGCTTATTTAAAGTGCCTAAGGGTGTCGAAATGACTTCTAACGGATAGTTTCCAGCCATGGTATACCAGGAAGAACCGTTCCTTCTGCAGTAAAGACAACGCGCCATCTCATGCTGCAGAAATACCGTTGAGTCTTTGGTGGCTGTGAGTATAAAGGGAGAAAAATCATTTGTTATTGTCAACTGTTATGAAATAATATATAACAATGGGTTTTGAGTGATGCCGTTTTCAGCATTTTTCTCTTTGTTCATTAAAATTCACATTATTATATAAACCAATGTAATTTATGAAAATTAAAAAATCATATTCACTGTTGTTCACCCTGATTATTGAGGAGAAATGAACAAAAACAGCACATACAGAATTAGTTTGGAATGCTTATATTCTTAAGAAATGTGCACAAAAATAGAAATAATTTTCTTCCCTTTTGTTTTGTACGATACACTGACACAGACATGTAAACATCATTCATTTATAATTTCATTTACCTTGCAAATTTAAATATTTTAATTAATTATTTTAAATCCATTTAATTTCATTTAATTTTAAACATGTTCTGACATTTTCACATGTCTAAAAAAGAAAACTATGACAAAGAAGGGAACAATAACAAATAAAACCTCAATATTTCTGGTTTTAAACGCTATCATTACCGTCCTGGATTAAACTCCTGTTTTTCTAGTTTCTATTTATTTAAAATTAGCATTTTGTAGCCTCTTTTAAAGTAGTAGATCTTTTTACTTTGCTTTAATTTATCTGTTAAACTTTTTGATAGCTTGTTAACATTTAACCTCTAACAAACTGTGACTGACAGGAAAGTAAAAAAAAAAAAATCCTTGGAACATACTTAGTGGAAATGACCTCAGATGGGTTCTTTTTTCCTTTTTTAATTGTGCTGTATTAATGGAATATGTGATGGAAAACGAGATGCTTGCTGAAAACATGATGATGTCAAAGGAGCCTCTGAGTCATTTTAAAAAGATTAAGATGTGTTTTCGTCAGCGGACGTAGTGGAACCTTTAATGGCACTCCAGTGTGTGTCCATCTGTTTGCTTGCATGGGTACAATATGTTCATCAGTGCATGCAAATCAATCGTGTTTGTGTGTGTCAGTGTGTTTAATGTGTTAATGGCTCCTGCTGCTTATCCACCCGTGGCCTGTACACGCTGAGTCACTTGTCAAATGGCACCAGGAAAAGCTGCAGCTGCACAGCAGGATGAGCATGCATACACATACTACAACCACGACAACTACAGGGGCCCGCCACCGTTCGTCTAGATTTGAACATCCAGATAACACGCTGTCGTCACTTCTGAGAGCGCTCAGTCATGTTCATTGTTATATTCAGTAGGCAGATAACTTGACACAAACAATAAAAGTAACAACACTACAGAGACAGAGATGCTTTGTTCAGTCTGCATTTGTAAATGATTTCCACCTGCTATCACGTCTTGTCTCTCCTGCACACTGACATGCCTCTTTCAGTGTTGGCTTCACTAATGAAATCAAGGTGAACTAGTCACTCTTTTCATGTCTTATCATGTTGTGTGTTGTCATAGTTGATCAGCTGATGTAAGCATGTCAAGCAAGTTTTATGAGCATTTATGTGTTTTTGATTGCCAGTTCTTAAGAAAGTGGGTGTTAGTTATGTTGGTGTACAGTTATACTATGAATTAATCTCTGCTTTATCGAATTTCTTAAAAAGAACACAGTGCTCACAAACAAACATCAGTTAAAATAATAAAACTCAACTTCATGAATAACTAGCAGGTTTTCTTAGTTCCAACTGACTGGTGAGAAAAGCAAAGTGTCTCAGTTCTGGGAAGCAACCGACACCAGAGCGCACAAAACAGTCGTTGGGCTCTGAGAGTACATGGATGTTGTCACTGGTGTAAATGGCCTGAGTCTTCATGTCATTTCCAGCTCTGAGTTGTTTGTATGACACAATGCTCATGAGTTGTTGGGATCACGTGAATCAAGGCGAGGGAAGTCAAGGATCTATTGTAAGGTGCTGACAGGCGATTCCTGATGCAACTCCCTCACATATACACACATAATAATCCTAAAGTCTAAAAGCATGCATGTTAGGAGGTTGACTGGTGATTCTACATGGAGTAACTGTTGGTTTGTCTTGTGTGTCTCTGTGTTGGCTCTACGATGGACTTGAAACTTGTCCAGGGGGTACCCTGAAACTTGCCTGATAGCAGCTGGGATGAGCTCCGATGGCAGCAACCCCGAATTGGATTAACTAAGTGCAGAGAACAGAAAGATATTATCCAATAACTGTTTTGCTAATAAGCCATTATTTGTTTATTTTTAAGATGAAAATAGTGTGTTAACATCTTCTTTTAATGCTGACAAATGTCCAAAAGAACAACAAATATTTAGATTAGGTTTAGTCTGAAATCACTACCTCACCTCACAACTAGAGGTAAACAAACATGGTACATCAGATAAACATGTATTCCAGCTGTTTTCAAATCTGTGGATGCTTATTTTATAGAAGGAGAAATGGTTATGGTTATGCTAACTACACTTATGTGTTCAAACCTTAAATAAGGGAAATAAAAATACCTCTTCAAATCATTTATATTACAAATCGCCATAAATATTACACACTGAGGTTAGGGTAAAGTAAAGTTAAATCAAAAAGTGTTTAATATATTTATGTTAATATATCTGACTTGTTGACATTCTCATTAGTGATGGAAAGTCTGGCTCTTTTGAGAGATTTGGCTCCTTTAGAAGAGTTGGCTCTTTAGCTGTGAAATAGCTCTTCATTTAGTAGTGTTCATAGCTTCTATTTTGAACCAATTTTACAATTAGGAATGGTTTCGTGTGTTGGTAAACATTTTCTGTATTTAACTTTTTGCAGAAAAGCTTATTTTTATGCTTTTTTTCATTAAAAAAATAGTTACCATTTAATATTTTAATTAAACATATAAATGAACTGAACACAGAACCACAACAAAAAAAATCAATATCTGAAGGTGAATTTGTGTCATTTAAATCCGACTCCCCATGTCTGATATTCGTAGTCTTCTGAGAGTCTGCCCCTTCCTTCTTCAGTGGTACATATGATCCTGTTCTTTCCTCACGTGTGATTGGCTGCATGGTGTACAAATCAAAATAAAGCCCTGCCCCTCCTAAAGATTTGATTCTCTTCATAGGGAGTCAGCTCTTCTTGTTCACTAGAAAGAATCATCTAGTTCGTAGACGACTCGTCACTGATTCTCATTCCACTCCAGCTCTACATACAGTGGGAAACATTCAGATAAAATCCCACATTACGGCTTTTTAACCGATAAAGCAGATTTCCAGCAATCATTTCTAAAAAAAAACTCTTCCAGAGAAATCTTTTTTTTTTTAACTTTCTTCTGCATATCATGTTTTAAAGATATGATTAGATTTCTAAATAAGCTAAATTTGTGATGTCACCCGCACTTTCAACAAGTATTTCTGTTTCGTGGAAGCCAGAGCTCTTTTCTTCCTTTATGAACATTTTGGATGCTGGAGCCTCAGAGCTGATTTTCTGTATAATAAAGTCTTTTCTTGCATAATGCTCAGACTTTCCAGGCTCCACATGTTACCAAATATAAAAATATGTGGGACAATTTTGTGTTTCAGACATTGTGGTCACAGTTTGAGGGACGATTTTTATAATTTTTTCCCTGTTTCCAGTTGGCCTGTGTTCAACATCAGTGTGTACTGAATGCTGGCTTGGCTTTATCGGCCAGCTTCAGATTTGGATCTGAGTAATGTTGTGACAGGATGGAGGAGAATCCCTGCCGTCAGATCTTGTGGGAAGGTTTAGACCAGCAGCATGGAAACTGGTATTAATGTCCTCAGTTTTTAAAAGGAGAAGTTTACTGAGCAGACGAGGATGCACCGTCTGAATCTGGATGAACTGTGTAATTATTTCAAGACTGCAGAGTTATTTCTACAAAACTTTTATCGATACAATCTAGTTTCTAGAATCTGTACAAAACCCAAGCAGTATAAAGGCTTGAGTGTTCTCATGCTTTGTTTTTTTTTTTCTTTAAAGCTGTTAGTTTCAGCTCCCACTCACATTTCACTTGCTGAAGGTGTCGGCTATGAATAGTCTAATAGGATTATTATTTTATTAGCAGGAAAATATGTAATTATAAGCAAATATAGCAGCGTGATGTGTGTTGAAACTTGTGATGTCATTCAAAAAGAATTTAGTGATCTAATGATCTAAAGTGAGGCCTCCACTAACCAATAATCACAAGACAAATAATAAAAGCCACCATTTACACGTTCCAGCTTTCTCTTTTGTGGGTTTTTGCAGCTTTGCTTGGATAAAAAAAATAGATATATTATTCCTTTTATATAATAATTTTTTAGTGTTTTAAATACCTATTTGTACCTGGGAAAGTTGTTTATTATTTACCTATTTGGTGTTTTTCCTGATTTTTTATTTTGCAACTTGCAATTTCAATGGATTTTTTTTTTGCTATATAAGTAAATAAATATAGAAAAAATGATTATACAATGAACATGAGAAAAATCTAATTGAATAAAAACAGCTATTTGAAATTATTGTACCTTACACACACACACACATACACACACACACACACACACACACACACACACACACACACACACACACACAAAGACAAGAGGCTACATTTGCAGACGGGACAATACCTCATTTCCCAGTTCTTGTGTACTTGTATATGAGGCAACCTAAACTCTACTTATTCATTAAAAATCAGGGTAATTTCCAATCAATGAAACTAATAAAACACAAAACTCTGCCTCAGTTTTGCCCCTCAGGAATTTATACAGCTTGTTAGAATGTGGGAGTTTCTGCTGTGGATTTCTAATGTAGGCTGCATGGTGTGGCAGGAAACGGAGATAAAGTAAAATGTCACTGGTAGCCTTTACTGGTACTGAAATAACAACATATAGTGGATTTGTGGATTTTTAAAGCAATACTACATAAGTTTTCAGTCTTATTTCAACCTTAGGATGAGCAACTACAAGACTGGGACCCACTGAGAAGCTAAAATGAAATTTTCAGACTTTATTTCTCCCATAAACAACCCCATGGATCATCTTACCTAAAACTAAGTTGATGTGTCCTCGTGGTCATGAGAACACCTGAATGTAAAAACTATCTTACATGTGGTTTACTAAAGAAAATGTAAGTTTTTAATCCTAACCAGGTTGGACTTTATAACCCGGGTTATTGAACTGTGACCTTTAAATATGACTGATAGTGGGACAGCATGTAAGGGTTCATGAGGTATGAAGAAAGGACCTGTTTGGTCCGTTTGATTGGCGTGCTTGTTGCTTCAGAGAGAAAAGAAACAAGAGAAGCTAATTGTGAGCAGCATTGTACTTACAGTGAAATAATGAGTTGTTTCTGTTTCTTTCTTTTTTTTATAGCAATCAGGAATGTAAACTCA
>CM047986.1:6996870-7014920 GCA_026261665.1 Melanotaenia duboulayi
AAATGTTTGGTTGTTTACTTGTTGTTTTTCAACCTCAATCTTAATGGGGATGCATTTTTGATCCTTAACCTCTACGTTTACCCCTTCAATACTTTAAGTATGGACTATTATTTAAAGAAAGGGGAAGATGAAGTGCCGTAACCTTTAATTTGGTTTTCTTGTAAAGAAAAAAAATAAGTGAAAAGGAAAAAAAAAATACTCAAAATTCTATAATGAGGCTAATTTATAATAGATGACAGCCAAAATAATATATAAAAAACAAATATAAAAAAAAGTGATCACTAGTGTTAATGGGAAAACGGGGAAAAAAAGGTGGTACACTAAACGTTTGCTCACATCAGAAATCAGTGGGAAGCAATGTCAGTTTTTTATGGAAATATCTCAGACGTCTGTGCCATCCCTGATGTGCCAGCAGTGCCTGTTTGTAGACATTTCTTCCTTTGTTTTTGTCCCCCCCCCTCTTTGAATTTCATTGTACAATGTTTGCCCCTCCTCACTCTTGATCCAGTTTACTCAGACCATCATTTTTCAGCCAGGACTGGCTTTGAGTGGAGCTCGTGTCAGTTTAGGCTTCAGACATGTGGGTTTCTTTTTTGGGGTGGGGCAAAGTTTCACTCTTTTTTTTATTTATTTGCTTCCAAAAGAGGTCACCAGTGACCTCCAGATGTCACAGTGCTGTGGTTATTGTGGGAGGCTGACTGACGGGACGGAGTGGACTCGGGCCTGTTGAGGGAATGTGCCTGGCAGGGAGTCCTGGACTAGCAGGCCGACTGGCTGCTGCTTCCCTTAAAAGGTGCAGCACATGGAGGGTTATCCCTCACAGCCATTGCAGGCTCGACAGCAGGGCTGAAATGAGATCCTCCTCTGACGTAGCCCAGCAACTGGCTCTCAGACTACAAGCTGTCTATTATTATCCTCTTTTTCCCTGCGAGAGGAACCTTTTAGGAGCAGGGAACTAGGACTGGGTGTGTAACCTCGCCACCTTACATGTGGACAGGCTGAGCCACTTTCTGTCTTCTCAGGTGCCCGTTGCGACCAGAGTTTGAACCCCTTTTGTGGTCATGGGAGGTCTGACGACTCGTCTCTCCTTTCAGACTTGATTATTGATGTAATGCATAAGCCACAAGAAGCCCCCACCTAACCAGCTACAAACTGATGAATTTCTATTTTTAGCAAAGCCTATTATTAGTTGTTAATGTTGGACATTGCTAGCAGATGGCCTAAGCTGTGACTACTTTGGCTTGTCATCTCTTCCCTTTCCTGACCTCATGGTATATCATTTGGTGAGGAGATAACGTGCTCTTAAATTTCTTGTACAAGCAGCCACTCCTGTCATCCCTCCATTTCTTAGAAGTGTAATTCCTGCTCCCTCCGCTGCCTCTCATCCACTATGGCTTGTGTTAGGACCAGATAACGAGGAGTGTGCATTATCTGGCCAGCTCACAGCATATCACTGGTTAGAGTCGAGGAGGAAGGCTAGCTTGGTGTGTGCGGGTCACATGGGTTTTCAGGGCTCCAATGTTGAACTTTTGCATACAGACTGTCTTATTTAACAAGTGAGATGCTGCACGCCGTCAGCTCTGGACCAAAGGCAGCTTTAAAACCAGCAACTGAAACATTGAAGTGCCTGTCACTTTTTTTCTTTTTTTCTTTGAGAGTTTATCTTTTAATGGTGTTTTTTTTAATGGTGGTCAGGAGGGAAAGGTTCAGCTATTTTTCAGCCTCTTAAAACCCTGTGAAACGATGGTACAAGATTTTTTTTTTTTTTTTCTTGATGGGTAAATTATTTGTCTAGTCTAGGAGCAAAAATATAGATTTTGTTTGACATCTTTTTAATAATTTCCCCCATCCCTCAAAGTTAATCTTTTCAGTCCTAGACATTATTTTTCCTTAAAATCCATCCGTTTAGTCATTCCTGTTTGTCTTCTGTCATTTTACCCTGTCGAGTCTTTTCTGTGTTGTCAGTGACGGCCATGTTGGTTTTTGCAGTCTCACCCAAACGCCTTTTGTCATCCAACTTTTTGATTAGTTTGATTTGCTGAGCAGTTGTTTGATATGTATACACTCCTATTTAATCATCACCCACAAGTTAGAGCTTTACCTTCTCCCAAACTGATGGGTCAAAGTTTGTTTTCATGATCATTATAGTTCCCATCCAAAGCAGTACCTGAAACGTGCAGACAAGCCGCAGTGGCTCATTCGAACAGATGCACTTTAAAAAGGCCTTGAATTGCCCCAAACCCAACCACCTGAGAGGAATTTAAATACGCTAATGTGGTCGCCTGCTAATGGAGCTGGTTCTTGTCCCTTTTTTTTTTATTTTGGAAGAGTGCATTGGTTTAAACTACCTTTTTGAAATTAAGATATGCCTTCATTTTTGCCTTTTCACTCTACCAACTCGACCTTCTTGCACCCTCACTACAATTTCTAAATGTTTCGATTAGCCGTGGTGGCAACAGACTGAACTTTGCTACACCCAGAAAGCAGCAGAGTTTGATCCGTGTCAGTTTGCTAAGAAATTTGATCATTTCTCAGCTGATGGTCCCAGAGTTTGCGGCCACGTTTAGAACCAGCATCCTGTTATGCTGCAGCTCCATCGCAGGTTAAAGTGCTGCATGGTGAGGATCAGCCTCTGCTTTAGCTTCTTGTTGACGTTGCTCGGCAGTTGCATGAGGCAGATCAAAGAAAATGTAGCAAACGTGTGTTATCAACTGATCATGAACACAACCTGGAACAGAAACCCTGTGCCATTCTGCGGGTGCCCACCCTATTTTCATGTGTTTACGGTTATTGTGGCTTTTTCCTCTGACGGCTCGGAGCGAGTCAGTGGAAGCTTTACTTTCCCAGAGAAGAGTTGGGTGCAGCAGAGCCGATGCTATGTCCCTCTCTTTGTCAGGGTTGATGTATGAATGTGGATGTATGAACTTGGTGAATTTATGAGGGAAAAATCAAGATGAAGTGTAATTTGCCTTTTTTTTTTTTTTTTTTTTTTTTTTCTGGCCGCCATCTTTCTTTCTGCTGTAAACTTGGTGTTAGCCCCTCGCTCCCTCTTTGTTTGGGCCTTTGTTCATTAGTACAGAGTGTTCTTTCTTTGACACCTGTAGATGTATTCTTTGTTCGGGCAGGGTTGGGGCGGGGGTGCAGAGAAATCTGCAGAGTAGGTAAATTTAGTGGTTATGCTTGTCTCAAGTACAAGTCTTACACCATGAGGAATGTGATCATGTAGAAGCTCTCCTAAAGTTTCTATAACAAAAGTTGTGAATGTTTTTTTTTTCTTTTGCAGCAGACTTGTTTGTAATGCGTGGAGGTGTGTGTGCACATTTGCATGTGTGTATGAAGGGATGCCTGTTGTAATAAAGTCTAACAAAAAGGGGTAAAATATAACCTTTGTCGCACTTTTTTTTTTTTTTTTTTTCCTTTGGAAATAGTAGATGCAGACGAGCTTTTTGTCAGCTTTGTGATTGTGTTGACTTTGATGGTTACAACCATTGTACCATTTCATTTTTCAGCACTTTTACCTCACTTGTTTTTCCTTTTAATGGAAATATACATGCAAATCAGGAAAGTGTGTTTGAAGAAGAAATAAAGAATATTCAAAGCATTTATCTGCCTCTGATTTTTGTTTTTTGAGTGACACCTCAGCTGGTAGATTACAAAGTATGAAAAGGTTATTGTGTGGAACCATCCGACCAAAGTCTAAGAAACTATAGTTTGGTTTAAAATGGGGGGAAAAAAATGCATATGAGATTTTTGTAAAGGTTGAAGCTTTAAATGAAGAAAATATTTTACTGTTTAGGAATGAAAACTGATTACTGTAAATCCTTTTAAGTCTGCAGCCATCAGGCATTCCTGAAGTTTTTCCTTCAGGAATACAAAACCAGGACAATTTATAGTGCAGCATAAAACAAAAATAATGTTTGATACATGCAGTAAATTGTCTAAACAGGCTAAAACAATATAATCCATAAAGCGAATGACCTGCTACAAGGTGCCACAGTTCTTACGTGGATTTGGTCTTTAGTGTCCTTGTGTAATCTCAGATTGAGTCTGTGGGTCAGACAATCTGCTGCTGCTTGTTCAATAGACCCGATCATTTTATATTTAACTATTTTTAGTCATGCTGGCTGCAGACACTATAGGTACCATCTTGATGGATGAAAATTTAAATAACATACATTCATTCACTTGTGACTTTATTAGGTTCACCTTGCCAGTAACAGGTTGGACCCCTTTTCCTTCAAAACTGCTTTATTTCTTGGTATCATAAATCCAACAAGGAAACATTTCTCAGAGGTTTTGCTCCATATTGACATGATAGCATCACACAGTTGCTGCACATCCATGATGAGAATTTCCCGTTCCACCACATCCCAAAGCTGCTGCGCTGGATTGAGATCTGGTGCCTGTGGAAGACACTGGAGTCCAGTGAACTCATTATGTTCTAGAAAACATCTGGGAAGTTTTTGAGCTTTGTGACATGGTGCATTATCCTGCTGGAAGTAGCCATCAGAAGATGCTACGCTGTGGTCATAAAGGGATGGACATGGTCAGCAACAACACTCAGGTAGACTTAAAACCATGCCATGATGGTACAAAGGTGCCCAAAGTGGGCCAAGAAAATATCCCCCACACGGCATTACACCACCAGCAGCCTGAAGCGTTGATCGATGGCAGGATGGATCCATGCTTTCATGTTGTTTCCACCAAATTCTGACCCTACCATCTAAATGTGGAGCTGAAATGGAGACTCATAAGACCAGGCAAATTTTTCCCTCTTGACTGAGGCATCATCAGAGAGCTCGACATCTTCTTTTCAGACCATACTCTGTAAACCATGGAGATGGTTGTGTGTGAAAATCCCAGTAGATCAGCAGTTTCTGAAATACTCAGACCAACAATCATGCCACATTGAAAGTCACTTTCTTCCTCATAATGCTCAAATTAAACTTCAGCAAGACGTATTGATCATGTCTGCATGCCTAAATGGCTTGAGTTGCTGCCATGTCATTGGCTGATAAGCTATTTTATAAAGTTTGTATATGAAAAAGGAGTGATCGGTACCCACAAGACAGTGATACAAATGAAATTGTGATGGCTTTTGTTCCAGCTTTTACCATCCTCATGGGAACTTTAACCAGAGATGTTTTTCCATCTAAATCACTGGAGAAGTGGTTAGTGGGGAGATCCGTCGGCTCAGCAATCAGACCTTTAATTCCTCTTCTTACTGATCTGAGTACAGTGGAAAACACGTGTTTCTCTGCCAGTTTTTATTGGGTAATAACAGCTTGGACATTGCCTCTGTGTAGATGGTGCTGAAGGATCAACTGTCTACAAAGTCTACACAACTTAAAAAAGATGTTTTACTTAAAAATAGGCTCATCGTGTGTGTTTAATGTTTCTCTTTCTTCTGACCAGCCTGAAATAGTTGATTATAAATCAGTTTTGTGTGCGTTAACCCTTAACACACAGCTTGCGCTCACTGTCAGTTTCCATGCAAACTGGATGCCTCGCAGTAAAACACAGTGACCTAATGCAGGCTCTGACTCGCTGTGTGGACCGAGGTGATGCTGCTATCTGCCCTCACCAGACTCTTTTTCCACTCCACATATGGTTTTTTATGAACCAAGTTAAAAAGGTCACAGAAATACTTATAAAATCTATCATCTGTCTACCATAAGTTTAAGGAAATGCTATTAAATTAATAATCAAATAAATAAATTCAGTCATCTTTGAAAGGCAGCTCCGTCAGCATTCCTAGGTCTTGTAGACAAAACTGCAGCTAGTTCGGATTTCTAAAACAAACTCCTGCAAAGCAGCATTTGCACTTTTATAAATGTCATTTGCTGATTCAGTGGAGCCTCTATTAAACAGATAGAAGTCCAGAGAACTGATTTTGAGTGTACTGAATGATCAGCTTATAGATTATTGCCATGGTTCCCAAACTTTTTCTGCACGGCCCCCTTTTCATTGACAGTAATGCCAAGCCCCCTTCCCCCACCGCTACTACCACATCAACACCAACACTTACACTGAAATTAGTATATGAATAAAATAAAGTTAAATGGTGTTACTTTATTGGCTTCATTAGTTCTAGTTAAACCCATATTAGTGGCAGAGGGAAGATTTATTTCCTCTGATATAGCGCGAAGCTTCTTAGATCAAAAAACTCTGCCCACTGCTTTATATGAGCTGAGCGGAGCATTTGATAACAAGCTTTTCGTTGTATTAGGAGTAGAAGTCCTGAAGTCCTTTCAGACTCTCAGATGCTAATATTATGACACATGTGACACGCAGTCGTCTCTCTTCATTACCCGCTGTTGCTGTGGAAGAGCCGAAGGGGAAATATACTGTCGTTTTTTTGTCTTTTTTGGTGGGATGGGGGGTTGAAATTTCTGTTGTTGATTCATCATTGTTTGTCTCTTGGTACTTTCACACATTTGTCCATATTTTGCTAGCCGCGAAACCATACAAGTTACTTAGCCTAGCCTAGCAGCATCTGCGTAAGATTGGTTACAGCGTCAACTCACTGCTGTATAGGTAGGTCTGCGTAGGTCTGCAGAGGCTTGATGCGGACCTCTTCCAGACCCAACGTACACCCCTGCTTGCAGAGCGGTTACGTGGAACTACTCCTTTGTGATTGATCGGTTTGTTTCATATACTCATTTCTGGATTTCTGAAAATTCTCGCAGAATTTGTGAGGTTACCGCGCAAGAGAAACTGCAACATGATGATGTGACCCTACACTTGAGTGCCAGAGCACATTTCACCAGCGTCAGCTACGACAACCCTGGTGCATACAGATGTAGCACGAGTATAAATCCAGCTTTATTCAGCATCCGTCTTGCACCCTGTCTATTCTGAGCTCTCTTTGACTTCTCCAGACTGATGTTGATTCTTATCTCTGTCACTTTCTCTCTTTCTTTTCCTCTCTTCCACCGACAAAGTCCGTTTGCATTTCTTTGATGAATCAGCCACTGGGTGTTCAAATAGATCGATATCATGTTGCTACGTTTGGTGCAGGAAAGCTAGATGCAGCTGTCACACGATGCCCGGGCTGGAAACAAAAGGTTGTGAAGTGCGGTTTCTCAGTCTCAGGACGATGCAGGGTAATGACGGCTCCAATGATGTACATAATGAATATCAATGTACTATAAAAACAAATCAGAAGAATTAAGTTTTAAAGCCAGAAACTTATGTAGTGTTGCTTTAAGGCTTAGTTCTGGTTGGTTGGAACAGCTCTGATCAACACCATTTCCTTCATGTTATGCATGATAAGTTAATATTTCTATGGTTTGTACTGGTTGGATTTTTATGGCCTCATTTGTGTATTTATATTTAGGTGACTGTTCCATATTGATAATGAGTGATGTTCATTTATGACTTGAGAAAAATGAAGTGTGAAGGTTAATTTTAGAAACTACTTACGCCCACATTCTTTAGAGCTGTTTTAGTGGTGAGCTTTACAAGATACGCCTACCTTTATACAAAAACCCATACCCACAGAATTTGTATGTAGGTGTGCAAACAGCTATTTACACACCTCTCTTGCTTTGTACTGGATTGAATAATCATCTTTTGTCATCACAGTAACCACTTCCTGGATTTAGTGGGTGGAACAGGATTAGGTGACAACTGGGCTCTTTGGCCACATTTACTTGAGAGTTTTAATTTAACACTGAGAAGGCCTCCGAGTTATTGATATACAATTAAAAGACCCAACTTAAGATTTCACTAGACAAATACACAGAGCATAGCAGAGTGAGAGAGAACCTCAAACACAAACTAAGCCTCAGTAATAAAAGTACAAGCTCTTGTAAAACAAAATTGAAAAGAAAATTAATAATAATAATAATAATAATAAATATAAATATGGCTTGGCTAAAACCCTTTGAACAGGACTGTGTTGTTGAGCTTCTGGTGGATGTTGTTTCTCTGTAGGCTAAGTGGAGTCATCTTGGCAATGTGGTGCAGCCATAGCTTTAAAAACAGGGACACAACTAATGTCAGCAGCACATGGAGGTGACTGTCTACGCCATTCTGTGTGCAGCTGGTGTGCTCCTTGAGCAAAACCACATCCTCCGACTCAAAGCCTCTTCCATACAATGTACAGGACCTCCAGCAGTCTGATTGTCTGGAACTTGCTGATTCCTGGCGAATGAGCCGCTCTGCCGATGCTTACTGTGCCTTCTGATGGAGAACACAACTATGCTGCACCAATTTCAGCATGTTCAAGTATCCAGAATTATAGCCAGGTCAATAACTTTTGTAAGAAGCCCAACCGTTTGTAAATCCGTCAAGATTTCAGCGAAATAAGAGAATTTATGTTTGTGCAGATCACTCACCTTCCCTCAGATACCACAGATCCCGCGAGAAACCAAGCCTGTGGCAAGATGGCCGCCGGTGAGTATGCTCAAAACTCCGCCATAAAGCATCTAGCCTTTATTGTAGATATCTATGCTGTAAATGTTCGTTCCACTTTAAATGATTTATTTTAATTATATTAATTGTATTAATTATATTAATTTTTAATTTGAGCTGACCAAAGTGAAGTAGTATGCTAGTGTCAAGCTGCTGCTTCAAAACTATAATCAAAATCAGTGCGAAATGATTCTTATGTGGTTTTCCATGTTGTAGAGGAAACGAAAAGAAGCAGGAACTGGAGTTAGTTTTCTTCTGGTAGACGTAAATACGTCACGTCTGTCCCCTGTCCAATCAGGACCCTTCTCAACCCCCAGATCTTAAGCAGAATTGAATAAAGGCGATTAAACATGTTTTCAGTGTAAACGTCAATTCAGAATTACTAATTCCAAATTATTTAATACTGAATAATTCATTCTGAATTAAAAAAAAAAACGTCATGTAACCGTGGCCTTTGAGGGAGATTCAGGCCTACAACAAAACCAAACAAACCTCCTACTCACAATCTACTATTTGTGCAAACACATCCCTATGTACTACACACACACACACACAAACACACATGCACACAAAAGCTGCAGCAGTGTTTGGCCAGGTCAAACAATGCATAATTTCTGGAAAAATACTGATACAAGTAAGCAGAGCAGAGAGACAATGAACAGTTCACATGGAGCAGAGAGGGTATTTTTGTGTGTGTGTGCGTGTGTGTGTGTGTTGTGGAGGGGTGTCATACCTGCCACTGCTTTCTAACAGAAACTGAAGTTGTTCTTTTTCCCTCCTTGGTTTTAACAGAGGCTTTTACTAAACTTTTCCTCTGCATTATGTCCACTCACCACAATTTTTTAAGAAACAACTCAGACTTGACTTTTTTTGCTTAGGCTAGAAAATATGGGGCCTGAATGACAGTTTGGAGACGTTGCTTATGAGGTTATGAGAGTTTCTACTCATCATCTTCTTTTTGTTTTGAGAAATCTCCCTGACAGAAAGTGAGAGATGAACGGACTTTTTCACTCAGGAAGCTGCTGTGCTTCATCTTCCTGCTTAGTAAAATCAGGTTCTCACTTACCTCGAACCTTGTGGACTTGGGTGTAAATGAGAATGCGCACTACCCAACAAAAGCTCAATTATGCCTAAAAATGTCCAACTTGTGCATCTCAGTTTTGGTTCAGTCAGTTTTTTGATGTCTATTTGTCTCAAAGACAGCCCTAATAATACAAAACAGCACAAAGGTAATTCTTAATGACACCACATGTCACGCCCCAGAGATAACATTATTATAAGCTCGCAAACTNAGGTAATTCTTAATGACACCACATGTCACTCCCCAGAGATGATTACATTATTATAAGCTCCCAAACATCTTTTAAAATCAACTAGTTTTTATTTATTTGCATTTTAAATCTGATTTAAAGGTACAGTGTGTAAGAATTACTGACATCTAGTGGTAAAGATGGGCATAGAAACACAGTTGTGAATAAATGGTGGCCGTCAGTGACCAAAATTACTCCAGATATAAACATGTTTTCATCTGAGAGTGGATCCAGTCTCCTCAGGATGACTGCACTAACGGTAACTATTTAAAAATCATGTACACGTATACTTTTTCTTCTAGGCATTAATTATCCCAAACAGTGTTCTAGCATCCAGCAAACAAAGCCGGTACTGCAGCTTTAAATCTCAGATAGTTCTAACTTCACACCGAGATGTGTTTGTCCATTCAGAGACACCGTAGTAAAAATGTTGTACTGCAAAGCTTGAAGATTTGTGGGGTCTTGGTACTTTTTAGGGTTACATTGAGATGTCTCGTGGGGATTTTTGCTACCACACAATACAGGATGATCCACAGGTTATATGTAATTAAAGATCAAATCTGTGAAATGAAAACCTCACTTGTGCATTTATTTAACATTTCTTTTTAACTTATTCTTTTTACAGTTGGTGTAACGTCTTCTTAAACTTGGGTAAATCAGTATGTATAAGTCTCGAGCCAGACTTTTTCATTTATTGCCATCAAAACAGGAACTAAATACAGAGATTTATTGAAACATGTTTAAACATCAATAGGTTTGCAGTAAGCAAGGCTAACACTGTGTTTGTACAGTTCTAAAGAGCTTACAAGTCAATATTTGTCATGACCAACCTTATTTTCTAGCCCAGCTTGAACTCCCTATCGGTAGTTCTTTGAGTATTCTTTAGGAATAGTTCTCCAGGCAGAAATTATTGCTTATGGCCACTTCAAAGATGGACTACTGAACTTCTGGAGATTTTCTCAGTGCCCATAAACGGCTAATTCGGCATCCTACCTGTACTCTGAGCTCTCCCCAGCCGTTACAAGACAGTTTTATCCCTCACAAACAGTCCAGTATGAACATAAAATATTCATTATGTAACCTCAAAGTTATATTTCCCAAGAGCATAGAAGTAATCAGACCTATAGCAAAACAGCATCTTTAATGTGAACTAATATTTGATTTTTTAATAGACCTTGATTGTAACAACATCACTCTCAAAGTTTAAAGGTTAAACATTAAGCTTCTGGATTTGCTTAATGATTTAGCGAAATAAGTTGCACTGACACCTAATGTTTCAAATCAGAACTGCAACCGAAGAGAAAAACATGGGGGAGTCGCATATGATTGGTTAAGGAACCAGGAAGTAGGAAAGAGCTACACAGCGCACCAAAGTTATTCCACCACATAACTCTTACTTTGAAAGGAGAAAAACTTGATAAAAACATTGTTAATGTGGAAAGACAGATTGTTTATAGGGAAGCTTCCTTTCATCCCTCACAATAAATGAGAACATTTTAAATCATTTTTAAAAATACCTACCAGAATCCAAAATTCATCAAACTGTGATGCAACTGCAGGCCAAAGCAGTGTTGACAGAAACAGCTGTAAATCTTTAACAGCTGCTCATCACTCACACTGGCCTCATGTGTGAAGAATCGGTGGCACCATCTGAATGGATCTCATCAGCATGGAAACTAATGTAAATGCTTTCATGTCTGTCTTGCTCCTTCCTGTTTTCCATACAGGGTCTTCGGGGTTATCGCTGATTAATTAGGACTTAGCTTGATTACAGCAGTAGATTCCTCATCAGAGACCTCATCAGCATCCACGCAAACGATCCAAGAGTAATGAGCTGCAGCACTGATAGCATCTGTTTTCTGGGCTGATGATTGTTTTTGCTGATCGTGTGTTGTGTTTGATATGAGTGAGTTGGTGAATGTCTGCGCAGATGGAGGTTAATGCTGTCAAACCTGACTACTCATGTCTGCTCCTCCTGGTAGAGGAAAGGCTGCCATAACAGCGGGTTTCCTTCTGGCTGTGTAACCGCAGACGTTTAGGCCCATTTTGATGGTGAAAGCCAAACATCCACGACACGCACTGGAGCCTTTTGGAGCTTTGATCTATTTGAGTAAGAAGTCTTTGCAATGTGGACATTCCTGAAGTGTTAGGCGTGGTTGGCTGGAACTACAGTTACACTGACCTTGACCCCAATCATAACCAGAAAGTGTTCAGAAAGCACAGCCCATTGGAGGGAAGTTTCCTGTGTCTGTCACATGGTTTTCCCAGACCGGCTCTGCCCTTTAGGAGACCAGCAGCAGATTCTGAGTCACTGAATCACTATGGACATTTGGATGCTATATGGTATTTTTCATAGCTCAGACTGAAAACAAAATGAACATTATTTGAGGTCTTGTTACACCCTCATAAAATAAAGCACCTAATTGTGCCTTTAGTGGTGCAAAGGATTGTCACTGGTGTGGCACCCTCAAACTTATTGCTGTTGTACCCTCACTGGTGGGTACTTATTTGTTGTGCTGCAGTTTAACCAGCAGGACATGTCCTTGCAGTTTACAAACAGTTTACAAACTGCAAGGATATAAATAAGTACCACCTGTTGAGGGTACAACAGCAGTACCTTTGAGGATACCATCTCAGTGGCAACCCTTTGTTTGCTCAGTCTAGAGCAGGGGTGCCCAGCTCCGGTCCTCAAGGGCCACAATCCTGCAGGTTTTTGATGTGTCCCTGCTTCAGAACCACCCGACTCAAATTGATGAGTCTTTGTGCAAAACTTAATAGGCTGTTGGATCTGTTTCATTTGAGTCAGGTGTGTTGAAGCAGGAAACACTGGAAAATCTGCAGGACAGTGGCCCTCGAGGACCGACTTTGGTCTAGAGTTATGGTCTCTCAGTGGGTAGAGTGGTCTGTCGAGCTCATGATGAGGTGTCCCTGAGCAAGACGCTGAACCCCAAATTGCTCCTGATGGGTCATGGTTGAGCGCCTTGCATGGCAGCTTCTGCAGTCAGTGTGTGAATGTGTGTGTATATTGAATGTATATTGTAAAGCGTTTTGGGTAAAAGGGCTATATAAATACAGACCATTGACCATATACAGCTCAACACTGCCCCTGTGGTTTCCAGTGGTACTGCTCTATTTGCTCCATCAGGGTACACATCTGCAAGGGCCCTGAAAACAAACTAAATTATGCAAGACAGACGAGATTATCTGTATCTGTCTTTTGTGTTAACATAAATAGGAAATAAAGCTGTAAATAAGTAAAATTGTTGGACAACATTGGGTCAGTGACTCATACTTGGCTGTTTTTCACCATAGCTTACAGTGTAAAGCCACTATTCACCCAATCCTGTCTAATTTAAGGCGTTTTGAGAATGAAATAGTTGAAAATCGCATATAAAATAGTTTTAGATAATATTGAATTCAGCTTGTCACATACTTTTATTTTTATTTTTTTGGTTCTCTTTTATGCTTTATACATATTATGGTTTGAGACTTTTTTCTCTGCTCTGTTTCGTTGCTAACCAGCTCAGCAACATGAAGCTGAGCTGGATGCTGAGTGCTGCTGTGATATGAAGTAGCTGCACAAGTAGCTGTTTCATCCATAACCACAATTTACACAATGGATGTCAGCATGACAGACTGCCTAAACAGATGTCTGAAACAAACATGTTGTCATGTTTTCGCTCTTCTAGCGCTGGTTGTGTCCCAGGTCATCTGCATAAAAGCATGCGTATCAACCACATCTCATAACTTTTACATCACATTATGTTTCTCTCAGGAGCAGAAACCCTTTAAAGGACGCAACTAGTCGCTGTAGCCCATTTATTACAAGCTGCACTTAACTGTAACTGTGTTACATTATTTCCTTCCCTCCACATTTAAAAAGCTTCACATTTATGGCATTTTAATATTGTTTAAAGATTATGAACTAGTCAGAGCAAAGCTGGAAACCTATGTTCATTTATGACAGAGCACATTTTCATTGTCAGGGATTTCACTATTTCACTAAGTCTTAAAAGTTGATGCAGCTTCAAACAGCTTCATTGCACCTGTAGTCACACTCTGACTCTGCATCCAGACACAAAGAAATGACAGTGTTTATGTGAATAATCCCCTCTCAGCTGCAGAACTCACTGTAAAAGTGAGCAGCAGGAAGTTAAAGCCAAAATGTGTTTTTTTTTTTAGCTCACGGAAATAAATTAAGTTGATTCAAAGCTATTGGTTAACGTTTTTAATTATTATTTGATATTTTAAAAAAAATCTGTCCACTTTTTCTTAGATTAATCTTCACCTGAAACATTCAAGGCTCTAAAAGCAGTCGCATCTATTGTAAGACCTATTCATCACAGCCTGAAGGTCCATTACAGCCAAGCTTCCTCTCCACGAGGCTGCTGCGTGGACTCTGATCTGCAAAAGAAACAGATAAACATGATAAAGAAGTGTGGGAAGTTGAGCGGCTTATGCAAACCATCCACCCTTGTTGGGAATCAAACAAGCTGTGCAAACAGCCACCGCCTCCGTAGCACTCAGCCCCAGAAGAGTGTTTTAAATTTATAAATATAGACAAGAACATTGAGGTCCTGAGAAACAGGTGATGGGTGGTGTGGAGGGGCAGCAACCTGTGGCTGAAACAGAGAAAGAGAAAAAAAACAACAGAAAGAGAGAAATCAGTGTGTTCTCATGTACCTTCCATGCATCAGTGGTCGGTTTCCCAGAAAGACTTGCAACAAACCCCTTCAGCACATGCATTCACACACACACTTGTCTTGTAAAATACACACCCACAGCCTTGCAGATCCTACGCCAAGCACGGTGTAGAGTCTCCTGCTGCTTTACATACCCTTTATCTCACCAGCAGGTTCATGTGATGTAACATACATGTGTGCTCTGTATTCTGCATGTTTCCAGTACAGCTTGAGGTTGTGGCCATGAAAGATGAAGAACCTAAGTTTCTTCTCTAAAGTCTGCAAACTTTAGCCAAGAGTTTTCCTATGTAGTTCTGTACTCTAGCCGACTGTTCCCATTATATGTCCCTTTTTTAAGGTGTGTGACCTCCTCCAGCTGCTTTCTGTCAAGCTTCTGTTTGGCAGAAAGCTCTGTGTGTGGATTGTAAAGGAAATAGCAAAGGTAAGATAAGGTAGCTATAGCCTCTAAACAACTGTCTGATTACTTTATCACCAGGACAAAGCAGATGTTTTAAAACTAATGTTTAAAGTTATGTTTCACCTCAAAGTTTGAGAAGTTAACTCACTAATGAGAGCTTTACAGGGTGAAGTTGTATTGCAATAAATCATGAACTCCAAGTGGAACTGAAGGTTTAAAAAGGGATAAATATCCACAGGGTGTAGGTAGATGAAAAGATTTAGGTTCTGAAAGTGTTCTGATGAAGTGTTTGCAGCAATTTCTTCTTGATTAGTGTCCCAGCTGAGTGGGGTTGGTTGCTTGCAGATAAACAGCTCATGTGGAGAGCAGAAGAGAAGGAATGCATCAGCCGCGCAGGCCTGAACTGTCCATTACAAAAAGTTGTTTATGATCTATATACAGAAATGATCCACCGGCATTCACAGATGTTGAGGACATTACAGCAAAGGAGATAATTCCATCCCACTATGTACTATAGATAAGCAACAGCTTATCTAATTGAGACTGAGGCAGGTAAGAATAAATGAATAAATAGAATAAAAACAATAAAAGACAAGAGAAGAGGTAAAACAATAAAATACACCAAACATACACCAGACACGTTTCACAGATTTGATGTATCTTTAACCTTTTTGGAGATGAGCCATAAAGGACAAATATGTGGAAGACTTTCTGGAAGAAAGAGATAGACTGAAGTAGAATTTACTTCTTTTTACAGCCTGTCCAGATGCACTGCTTCTAAATGGTTACACAAGGACCCCTCTCATGGAGGCCCTGGTACCCCTGTCAGACCTCTGCTTAAAGAATTAGGGGAGGAGCCAGCCCATGGAGGACCTTGCACATAAAACAAGTTAATTTTAGATTTATTAAGTTATAAAAACTAAGAATGTTCTTTTTTTCTGGGTTGTTTGAATGATGAATTGTTAATGTTTTCTAGTCTGTTGTAGAGCGTGATTCTATTATTTCATGATTTTTTTTTCTCTTGTACCAACTAGTAATGTATTATTGTAATATTGTAAAAACAAATCATACCGTCGTAGGAGGGTGAGTGTGAGCTCCAGCAGAGTTGCTGTTTTTAACTTTTTAGGCTTTTCTTCACATGTTGTCTTTACCAATGAGCTCGGAGTATATATCTCTAGATGTAGGGGAATAATCTGAGCTTTCAGGGTTTATTGTGTCTCTAATCACTGATTAAACTGGTCATGTTACAGCCAAGAACTGATTGATTGATTGAAAGTTTAATTTGAGCAAAAGAAAATTTAAGAAAACAGGAAAACAAAAGGAATTTACAAAAGAAGGAAAAACAAAATAGATCGTTGTCCAAAGGGAGTGGGAAGACACGAGCACTCTAGCCACACAGCATTAACTGCCTCTTATTTCATAATATACTTATATAATATCAAAAGATATTTGGATCAAAATGAATAATAATAACAATAATAATGTAATCATCAATAATAGGAACAATATTTATACTTATGTATTTAAAAACCATAATGATAATACNAATAGGAACAATATTTATACTTATGTATTCAAAAACCACAATGATAATACATGCAATAATAATAATAATAATAATAATGAAAATCACTGCCCTTTGTTTATATACTTTAGGATGACCGCGTTCTTATATGATGATTTCAATAAATGTATATTTAGCCTGTTTGTCCCACAGCCTGTTCAACAGAATGCAACCCATTCATCCATTTAGAACTTTGTTATTGCTTTTTTATTCTGTTTGTATCACAGATCTGAACCTCTGTGCCAGTTAAAATGCTGTTTAACGTTCCGACTTCATCAACTTCCCTCGCCACTGGCGCACACCAGCATGTAAATGGTGCAGATGCTTTACTAAGCTACTAATGATGCTGCAGCTTCTTTAAGGAGAGTCTCGTTTTGTAAGAAATTTGTTGGGCAACTCTCCCATGTTAGAAACAGACTTGATTAGAATAACCAGAACTGAAGTAACACAGTCCAAATATCCTGACTGGTTGATGTGTGATTATGGCGCAAGCGCTTATTAGACTGGGAACTACATGTCCCAAAAAGCATCTTATCTTTTTCCATATATTTGTAATGGGAAATTTCAGGAAATCAGCTTGTGTGAACTTGGGGAACCTTTAGTTGCTATTCAGCTTCCTAACTGCTGCTCGGATGTGATGAAGAACTTTTTCAGATGTCAGCTGTCTTAGATTTTTAGTGATGTTACTGACTGAGGCCAAGCCAAGGCTTTATATCAACATGAAGAAAGACAAGAAAATGTGTCAACTTTGCAGCAAATGTGATTTGAAATTGCTTTTGCTGTAGCAAGAATTTGATGAATTCATTCATTTGTGGTATCTCAACATTTACATTAGAGTTACTGAGCTGCTCAGACTTCCTGTCTTACAGCTGGATCCGATGTGGTAAATGGCTCCACATCATTCCTGTCTATTCACTCTCAGATGCTGCTGAAAATGACCTGCACAATAATAGCGAGTTGTCCCCCGAGTCCCAAAAAGACCTCAGGAATTTACATACTGAAATCAAAACTTCAACCAGGGACAGTTTGCACCATCTGATGTTACAGTTCAGTAACTTGTGATGGGGAGGTGATCTTATGTAAAGGTTTTAATGTCTGTCGGAAGGACAATGGAGTAGAAACAGAAGAATTAAAATTAAATGAACAAGGTGAAACCAGTTTCTTTTTTACTTGATTTCAGCCTCAGTTTACCAACACAGATGACAACATTTGAGAAATGCAGACTATGAGTTGAGTCAGTCTTTCCTTTAAGTCACTGTTACAAAGTTAATTGAGAGATGTCACATAGACATAATTTAATAAAATTAAATTAAAATCAGCTTCATTTTAACTTTTAAACCTACAATCCAGTTAAATCCAATTAGCCCAATTATAATCCAAATAAAACAAACAAAACCAATTATAGAAAAATAGCCAAACTAAGGAAACCAATGAATTGCATCAAATCTTCTCCAGCAGAGCCAGACTCAGGGAGGGGGGTGGCATCTGCTGGGACCAGTTAGGGGTGGGGAGGACCGGAAAGAGGGGTCAAAAAGCATCATAGCTCTACATCAGGGATACCTGCTCAAAAATAAAAAGAGAGGCACAAATTAACAAAAAAATGAGTGTCTTCANTCAAAAATAAAAAGAGAGGCACAAATTAATAAAAAAATGAATGT
>CM047986.1:7020499-7037711 GCA_026261665.1 Melanotaenia duboulayi
GGATGGATGGATGGATGGATGGATACTTACACTGATCCCAAAACTGGGAAATTAGAGGTTGCAGCATTGGTGCAAAAGACTCTAACAACAAATAAAATATACAAATCTATGTACAACAGAGCAAGACTGAATAAGTAAGAAGAATAGGCTATAGAAGTATATAAACATAAATAAGGATATGTAAAATCAAATGTAAGAAAAACAAAGTGCAAACCAAAATAGAATTTAAAAGGTAGAATAAAATGACAAGTGGGTGAAAGCAGCAGGTAAAGCCTGGTGTCTGAGCAAGTCTTCCCTGTCTGCCAGAGGTGACTTATTGAAAAGAGTGATGGGATGTGGCGGGAAAGATTTCCTGTGTTTGTCCGTATACGACAGCAGAGCGTCTCAGTCTGTTGAAGAAGGAGCTCTGCTCTCTGATCAGTGTGTAGTGGAGAGGATGATCGGGGTTATCCATGATGGAAACCAGTTTGTTCAGCGATCTCCTCTGCACCACAGTTTCAAAATGATCCAGTTTGTACCCAGTAAAGGAGCCAGCCTGCTTCATAAGTTTGTTCAATCTGTTGGTGTTGCTGCTGCGATGCTGCAGCACACAGCAGCAAAGAAAAGTATGCTGGTGACAACAAACTGATCAAAGATCTCCAACATGTTGCTGCAGACACTAAAGAATCTCTTCCTGAATCTTCTTCCTGTACACAGCATGTGTGTTGGACTTCCAGTCCAGTCTGTGGTCAACAGTCACTCCCAGTACCAATATAAGCATTTAACAGGTGAGAGACAGGGACAGNNNNTAATATAATATAATACAATGCTCTGGCTGCTTGGGTAACAGATTTTTGTTTTATTTTATTTTTTTTTTACAGTTTTGTGGGCACAAGCAACAACTTCCTGCAGTTCTTTCATGTGGTCTTCCTGCTCTCTAGTTAGAAGAACAGAGAGGGGAAATGAGATGTCTTCTAGTAAAATATAATCGTGATTTTTTTTTCTTTTTTTTTTTTCGTGATCAGCTACAAGTTGGATTAAGTTCTTTGGTAAAAAAAAAAAAAAAGGAAAACAAGAAAGAAAGAGGGATTTTCATTTCCCGAGTATAAGGGTGACAAGCTCATTAACTGGTTTGACTTGATTAATCAAAATAAAAATAAAGGAAAAAAGAATTGAGGTATATTACACAATTAAAGATCAGTGAACGTCATTCACCAAAGTCTTCTTCCAAATCTTCTAAAATTTGTTTTCACAGGAAGTCATTTCAGAAAATTCTCCATCAGATTCACAAACTTATTCAGAAACTGCAAAATTGTTCGTATCCTTCCTTTTAAAATGGTCTCCATACAGTGAAAGGAGGCTCCAACTGTAAATTACCTATAAAAGGTCACAAGACTGAAGGGCTGTGTGCAGAAACAGACAGCGATTAAGAAAAATGACTAACAGAATCTGAAAAGAAATTAAAGACAATAAATAATATTAATAAAAATATGGTTATGGTGAAAGCATCTTTACAATGATGCAACACCTGACTGACAACGCAAGACCAGACTGTGTCGGACACCTAGGGACCGGATGGTCTACCCTTAGCCTACCTACACCAAGAAGGTTGGCAAAGCCCTCAAGTCATCTGCCCAGGAAGGCTGTGGGGTCCTCAGGATCAGATGAGGCTCATCGCTTGTGGAGGATCCATGTGTGTGTCAAGTGTGTGTATGACAGGATCAAATGTACTTTCCTGATTGAAGAGCAGAAGGTTGTGGTCAAGGTGCTCAAGGCTCAGACACAGAATTTCAAGTCTGAATTTCAAATAAAACAATAAACTGCCGTAAAATATCAACATGCTTTTTATGATGCTGTCATTTGTTCAGTCTCACAAGAGGCCGAGTCATGGATGCGTTTGTCCACATGTCCTAAACATTCTGGTTTAAAAATTATTTAAAAGTAAAAGATAAAAGTGTGTGTTAATATATTTAAATTCCCAATATGGGTCTGTGTTTTAAATATTTGCTGTAACACTGGTATGTATCTTATTCCTATAAGATGGTCTTGATCAAGATTTTCAGTTCAAAATGGAAGTTTTTTTTTTTTTTGCTTTGTCTGTAGACTGTTAGAAAGATATACATTTTTATAAAGATTAATAAATCAATCTGGAATAGGAGTAGAAATGTACAATTCATCTGGTAACACTGCCACCTTCTGTTAAGACTAATCTCGTAAAGACGCACTACTGAACATCAGCAGAGTTTTGCTCCTTGGCGCCCCCTAATGTTGGCTAATTCCGTATCAGTCTTACATCCTGTTTCTTCTTTGAGCTTTGCTGAGTCAGTGGTGCAGAGTCAAATAGCTTTAATGTTGATGTCTGGTTGTTGGTGTGTGACGCAGCGTTGTAAAGCAAAACACAGCTGTTACATGATACACAATACTCCCACAAAGTACATACTACGTAACTTTCTAACCTCAAAAATAATATGTGATTCTGACTGATTTTGATGGCACAGTGCCACTTATTATTATCCTGGAGCGTCCTGAGGCTTAGAAACTGCAATTCACAACCTTTGCCTCTGGGCTACTGTGTCACGTTACAGTCGAGTTTCACTTCAAATACTGTATCACATGTTAGCAACTGGATATTAACACACAGGCAGTTTTAATAGTGCACCATGACTGATTCATCAAAGACACACAAGATGATATTATTATAGGAAAAGAGACAAAGGGACACATGAGACAAGAATCAACATCAGACGGATTTTTACTCGCTGGGGAGAGATCAGAGTAGAATTAGGATGCAAGCTGGATTCTGAATTAGCCGCTCAGTAACACGTCACTGAGCGGATCGGCCAAAGCGCCCCAGTCCTTCTCAGAGAACCTCAAGCTAAATTGTAAAGCTAAATTAAGTTAATTAAAGCCATCACATTTTCAATTAGAACTTTAATAATTTAATAATTCAGATTTGATCATTTTCATAACTTATAGAGAAACTATAAGAGGATTATTCTTTTTTTAGTTATCTTACACTAAACATGGTGCATCTGCTAATTTGTACATTTTACACCATGTATTTTTGTTGCATGGGGTACCATATATATATATACACAACCGCAGGCAATTTTATTATCCACTATTAAACACAGTGTGTTGTATCTGTAACTGTTTCAGCGCAGTTAAGAATAACACTTTTTATTCAGCTGTGTAATTTGATGCCAGCAAAACCAGCTGATGACTCTGTGTCTTTCTGCTCTGTGTGTTTTGCACCAACTAATCCTTTGCCTGTCATGGAGGGAGGTCCATAAAAGATGGATTTGGTCCTTCACTCTTCACAGCTCTTCTTTTACAGTAGTATCCTTCCACCCTTATCCTCTGCTCAGCACCTTAATCCAACCACAACTAAAGGAGAGATTAAAACAGCTGAAGATGAGATGTGATGGAGGGTCACAGCGGTCAGGAGGATGAAGAGACTGGCGGTGGAGGGAACTAATGTACAGGCTGGAGGGTTTTAATCAGCACAATGCCACTTCTGCACTTCCTGGAACATGAGTCTGTTTTTCTGTTAAAGGAAGGTGAGACAGGTGGAAAAAAAACACTTTGAATGCAACACCTGCTGTTTATCCCACTCATTCGGCCACTTACATGTCTCTGTCTCTGTGTTCTTAAAGGAAAACACACCAGAGAGCTCTGGATTTACTTCTGTTTTCTCTTTGTTACACAAACCAGAAACAAATGAATAAGAAGGATTGTAGGCCAAGTACAAAAATGCATTTGCATAATAAAGTAGTTTTACAAAATAACATGTAAAAAAAACAAACTTGAATGTTTGTAAGATAACAGAAAATAAGTAATGGCACTGATATATCAGCCTCTAGATCAGGGGTATTCAACAAAAATCCAAAGGTCCAGTTAGAAAAAACACTTTGGAACCAAGGTTCGGGAGGTCATGATATCACAAGTGTATATATATATATATACACACACTTTTTATACATACACATATTTGAGGCTACTCCATAAAAAACGGACTGTTGCGTTCATGTTACCCATGAATTATTGCTTTTTTGTGGACAGTTGTGAGAGAATCAGGGGGGCTTCCTAACAGAAGCACGACAAGCCCAAATAAGCAACTACACTCAAAACAAGCAAACACACAAAACAAACACAAAAACCTGCAACCCGCAACTGACGATATTTGCAAGCGACTAGAAAAACAAGCCCAAAGTCTCTGATAACAGGCGGGCTTGGCAACACTGCTGTCTGTATCTCTCTCTTTGTTTATCTTGTTGCATTTTCTCTCGTTTTACCGTCTTTTACTGTTTCCTGCCTCTTAAACTCTCGTCTGCAAAATTTACCACCGATAGTTTCACAGACTTATACCATGTACCACCTTGTTTAAAAAAAAAAAAAAATCCATTCACACCTTACTGCATAACCACGTTGTTAAGCACATTCATAAGCATAACAGACTTTTAGGTGGCAGTAACAACCCTAGTCCTATCCAATCAGAATAACCTTCCTTCTCACAACATCACTTCCACAAAACATGAAACATGGTGCCAGGCATGTTCGTGTGGACCAATAGGGAGACAGAATTGCTTTTGAACGTAGTGTTGGAATATAAAGTCAACAAGACACAAGAAAACGTTGATTGGGAGTCTTGCCAAAGGAACTATAATGACATATTGACACTTATTTTGGAGCAGTATCCTGCAGAGACCTCCAATGACTTTCCCCATGGAAGGGGAGAGCTAACGCGGTCTATCCTGACCACAAAAATTCTCTGGACAGGTTCTGGGTCTGGATCCAGACCGTGGTCCACTTGTTAGTGACATCTAGAGTCTAGATGTTTCTTGTAGCCATCTGGAGGCTTGTTTAGCTTTAAGCTTTTTAAAATAAAAAAAAAATCCCTTGAGTTTAAAACTGTTAATCTTTTCCTTCGCTGAAGGTGCTGAATGTGTGTATCCAGCCTGGGGTCTACAATAAAAGGAAGCGGTAAATTAAGGTAACTTAAGTTCAGCTCAGTATTTCTGGTTAGTAGTGGGTGGATCAATCCACATATCAATAATATAGAAACCAATGTTGGTATTGATATCGATCGACACTAATGAAATAACATCAACACTATAGTTTCAGTTCCTCCCCTCTACAAATATGTGCTGCTGGATTTCCTCAAAGAAGCGACCTGGTTGGCTGTGTTTGTTTGAAGTGCCTCTGCATCACAGCGCAGAGCAAACACACCTTGCTCCTCCTCCACACTTTTGTGTTTTGATGTTGTAACATTACATGACTCAGCTGCACAGGTAAATAAGCAAACAAGCACTCACAAGCCAGCTACACACACCACCAACAGGTAAGAGGTGTGGACCAGAAAATCCGGTGTGACAACTGAGTGGTTGTTTGTGTCATATATCAAATGGGTAATCATGTGGTCATCCTCTAAATGTAAGACTGGAAAACTGTCAGAAACTTAACAAATAAGTAGGATAAAGTGGTTTTTGGTGGATTTGGTTCACTTCTGTATCAAGGTCCAAAATCATTTTCCAGACATAGGGCCACAGTTTTAAAACAGCAGCAGTAAAAACTTTGTTTCTGGACATCTGAGGATGAAATTCTAAATTTAAGACTTGAAAATATCAGAAACTTCACCAATAAAGAGGATAAAGTGGTTCTTGGTGGCTTTGGTTTACTGCTGTGACAAGACACGCCCAAATTCATCTTCTCTCACCAAATTAGGATTTTTATGGCACGAGTAACAACTTTGCTGTTTATGCATTAATTCATAAAAAAACAAAAAAATAAAAAAATAATTAACATGTTAATTCCACAGATTCATCTCTTTGCATTAATGTATTAACTATGTCATGATTAAAAAGTAGTTGCATCGATGATGCTCTTTATTTACTTGGTTATGGATTGATACCAAATATACATGCCATGAAGCTAGTTCACGTTTGATGTCACTTCCTTGTCTGTTCACCAGTAAGCATGCACATGAGTAGGTTAGCTCATTAGTGAGAATAAAACACAGGTGTGTGAGCTGCAGCAAACATTTCCCCTGATGAAGACCTAGGTGGTTGCAATGTGTTGGTCTTTTTTTTTAACCATGTTTACCATTTTTGCCATGTAAAGAAATAGGCTTTTAATCACTTTGAAGCCACTCTGGAGAGCTCCTCGATCATTTTTGGTGTTTATTTGCTCTTACAAGTAAAGCAAATATTTTTTCATACTTCAAGCAATAAGTCCTACATTAAGTATAAAGGAAGTCTACATACCTGAAGGATCAAAGGAGCACCTTGAGATTTCACTGACCCAGAAGTGTTTCCCAAATCATTGCTTTCCAAATCTTACAATTAGTCTTAAGCTCTTAGATGCATACAAAGCAGATTAAACATGTCCATTAACTTTTCTTTAGTGATCTGGGTTAACGAACTGCTCAGAGGTACTTCAACACTGGTCATCAACCAACTGATCTTCATCTTCATAAAAGGTTTGTCATCAGAAATGAATGCTTATGTAGCCTAAACAGTCTGAAACTCTAAATTTTAAGGATTTGTAACTAATTCTTATTTATTTGATGTTCTATAAGAACAAGTACTACTGAGATATAAAACCTTTCCTGCTGTCGTCCTCTAGAGTGTTTATGCAGAATATTGTACTTTCTAAACTGCATCAAATAATATCTGTTCATTCATATGTTTATTCATTAATCTGCTAAAATGATCTTTAAGTAAAATTCAGTATTTTTTACTAAACTATTACAGAAAATGTTTTTGGGCTTTTACTGTAAATTCACTGACTGGTTTGAGTCACTTTTCTGATTCTTTTAAAAGTGTAACAGAGATGGGTTCATCTTTCTACACCTTCAGCACACTCATTCAACAAAATACGCAATCATAAACGATGCTTTAATGATGTGATATTGATCAGCTAATTAACTTATGTGCTCACAAACTGAACTTTTTTATATTTCCTTTCAGGACCTGTGTTGCTGCCATCTTGTCAGGATTGTTGTTGGTCACCTGTCAGCGCTGGATACCTGGCCATGCTAAACAGAGTCCAAAAAACCTGGGCTGGCAGAGACAATTACCACCGTAAAGTTAAACCTGATCATGTAAAGAAAGCTTGGTAACGTTTAACCCCCAGATCTTAAGGCAAAATATAAGATGGTTAGAAAAACCAAAATCTGTGTATGACATGTCGTATATGTGGCTCCACGCCTCCAACCTCTAAATGCAGATTTAGTTTTTTTTTTTCAGCTCACTAAGGTTACCTGCTTTTCCTCTCATATCCCAGAACATAAATCAGTGGATGAGGTTTGTGAAACTGTTGGAGTTTCAGGTCTTTGTCCTGCTGAAAGGAGAAGACTCAACCTTTAGAATTTTTTTTGTCAACATTTGTTCACACATTTTACTCCATAATTCTTTGTAATCTTGGGTTGTCATAACTGTTGGAGATGTTCAGCGTCTGGTGAAGCGAGGCAGCAAAGCAGCACCACAGCAAGATAAACCTTCATGTTTAACTGCAGACTAAAGGCTCTTTTCTATAGAAATTGAAGCCTTTTTTGTCCATTAAAACACTTAACAGCTTCACTTAGAAAGTTTTTTTTTCTTTCATACATTAGCTTTGCTTTTTTCCACAAGTAGAGCCCTCTTCAACATTTCCAAAGGGGCAGTGTGCAGTATGCTAGAGGCTTAAACCACCTCCCCAGACTGCTCCAGGTCAGCCTAAAGCTCTTTGGATGTCTGATATGGATACCACAATCCAGAACAACCTTTTGCTAACTTCTCTTGGAAATACGTTTTAATAGTCGGTTGTTTACTTCTTCATCAAAAGGACAAATTGGACCATCAGCCCACAGTAACATTGCTTATTTATAAGATATCGTTCATCTGGAAGGTACGTGAATTAATGAACATGTCATAAAAACATGTAAATGTAATTTCTGTCCGGTATCCATGAGTGAGCTTAAAAGCAAGATAAAACATAAAATAAAAACTAACTACTGATGCTGTGTTCAATAACAAACGGGAACCCACAATTTCCAACGTGGAATAAATGAAAGAAAAGGCCAATAGAAGTTGGGAAATCAGTTTTCACCAAAACTAACTTCTGCATGTTGAGTCGAGGGCAATTTTATATAGAGCACATTATAACTGCTTAAGTCAACATTTACAGCGAACAATGAGGCAATAACGAATTTAACTTTTAGTTGTTACTCAGTAAATGTAAAATATTTCCTTTATTAAATCAGTCTTAAAAATCATTGTACAAAACATCTGGAAAGTCTTTTCATCATTTTTCTTTTTATAGGAAGGATTTTTACCTGAGAATGAGTTGATTCCATGTGATTACAGCATGACCTGATGTTGTGGTGGGAGATAAACATGATGAGGCTGGATAATTCTTCCATTATGTCACATTAATCTGCAGATCTGAACGGCTTATTCACATATATTTGTAGATATGCCAAACCAAAGATAACAGTTTTTGAGTTGAGTAGAAAAAAAAATCACTGAGGAGTCATGATCGTTTTGGGAAAAACAAAAGCTTCTTAGTCATCAGGGTCTTTTTCAGCAGCTGCAACACCCAGAACTTTTTTTACTCAAAGCTACAGAAGTTCCTGTGAAATGTAAAAACTCAAAGAGCAGCGTGGGCGGAGTTTAAATGTGGGAGTGGTCAGCAAGATGGTCGTCTAAAGCAGACTTTCCCAAACCGGGGGTCCCAAGATAATTTCAGGGGGTCGCCAGATCATTGTTAAAATATATATATATAACCTACTTTTATCATATAAATTGGGGATTCTTATAAGGGCTGTCAAAATTAACACGTTGAAGCAAAGAGATTAATCTTTGGAATTAACACATTTATTTTTTAACGCATAAATAAAGTTATATTGTGTCTTATTAAAAATCTGTATTTGGTGCAATCCACTGATCTACAGCATGTCAGGTTTATTAAAAGATTAAACTTGTCTTTCAGGTGATGGTAATGGACCAAAGCTCTGTGTTTATACACCCATTCAGACATTGGATTACATAACTTTATTTGGTTTTGGATCCAGTTAAGACTGGTCTGTCCAGATTGGTTTAAACGGGATGCAGAAAATAGCAGTAGCTTTTCTTTACTTGGAGAAAAATGCAGAAAAATGGATCATCGACTTACCACCAACACTCAGCTCTAATGGCTAAATTATCCCTATCTCACCATAGTAAAGAGTCCTTTAAAAAATTCCTGGATCACCCCAAAATCTAACGACTTGTTCCTTATTCCATTTTTAAGATTTACTAAAAGTTTAATCTAAATCTGTCCATACCTTTTCTGTCATAACAGATGGACAAACCAACACCACTGAAAACATGACCTCAGTAACTGGATTGTCAAGTAGGAAAACAAACATTTTCGGAGGAAAAGCATTTTAATTAGTGTAAAGTAAAAAAAAAAAAAAAATCCATGAAATCAAAGCTTTGGCTCATTTACATACATTCTGAAATAATCACATTTCTAACAGCGAATTCGAGCTTCAGCTGATGCTTCAGTGACCTCAAGTAGTTTCTCTCATTTCATAAACTGACACCAGGTTTCTTCTAACAGTTTTAGCATTTAATTCTTTATTTCTGTAAAAAATGTGGCAATTAGTCAAGAAGTGGAAAAGTCTAACTTTCAAGACGTAAAAGATCATTTAGTTCAACTAGACTACATACTTCATCTCAACATAGCGACAGGCTTAAAACGAATAATTAAACCAGTGTTTTTTAACCTGTGACGCTTAAACCTGCAAACTCCAAAATCAGTAAAATACTTATAACAAAACCTCAAAGTTTCAGTTTGATGTAGTGAAATGACTCTTCTGGGTTGTGATTGTTGGTGAGGACGTCTACAGTCAGCTGTACCCTGAGAGGCTCGCGCAGACATGACTGAGTGCAGGTGAAATCACAAACGGACTACTAGCCGGTGGAGTCTGCTACATATGGATTTAAATTCCAGAAAAATCACAGGAATGTTTTTTATTGGATTTGGTACCATTCTATTGAGGTTAACCAACATGTCTGGAAGTTAAATCTAAGTTTTGGAAACTCACAAGTAAAGCAGAGCTACTGAGCAGAGCTCTGTTTGACTTTGTACCTTCAAGAACAAAAAAGGCAAATACTGAACCTCAAAATATTGTCATTTCATGGGAAAATACATACAACTTTAAGACAATTAGGAAGTGAATAAATGAATTAAGTTAGTATCAAATAATAAAGACTGATCTCAGAAATCATAACTGTTAAAGGGGAGGGAAAACGATTACTTATACCTCAGATCTGTATCTTATTTTTTTTAAACATGCAGTAAATCAAATACACCTTTTATAACTTGTGACTTAAAGGTCTGAGGTGTATTAAGTTGAATCAATGTATAGAAAATCTCTTTAATAGCCTCCAAATTCCCACATTTGAATAATTGGAGCATCTTTTGTTAATGCTACAAATGGTCAGCTCATTAAATATTTGTTGATTTGACTACTTGAATTTAAGGAGAGAGAAAAAAAACAAGATTTTTGATGCAATTTGGAGCTCTTGTCACTAACATAAAAACAGAAAAAAAGCTTGTTTTTCCTCCTTCCAGGAAGTATATGAAAGAGATCTGCTCATCGATGTGGAGCTACAGCGTCCTGCTTCTGCTTAAATGAATGAAAACGCCACCTTTTTAAAGTTCAGCAAATACCGTTAAAGTTTGTGTCTGTGGAAAAATAAATCCTCTCACCTCTCTCTTGGTTTAAAGTTAACTGGCTGTGGATCCCATTTGCACACAAGTGAGTGATGATGTGATGATAGTATCAGCTGGCCAACATAGAATGACACAAGTTGAGGAGCAGTTTTTTTCTATTTTCTTATTATCTCTCAGCAAATAATCTCCTCTGGTCTTTTCTTTTATGTTGGTATGAAATGTAGTGACGCTGCAGACGGATGTCATCTTCTGAGCCTCATTCCAGGATCATTCAGAAACATGGAAATATGACAACATAACAGAAAAGGTTCAAGTATCACATAAGGCAGGACATGACTCTTCATGTGTAGGAATCTTTAAAGAATTATCTGTGTAAGGCATAATCCACAAACTACACCAGTCCAACAAACTGCGTGTGATGGATGATGACGAGCGAGCACGAACTGTGAGCTGCAACTTTATTCTGTCCGTTGTAGGAGGAACACAACAGCAGCTGTGGTTTCCCACTCAGGTCCAGAGCCTTAAAGAAGTCCAGAGTTCAAACACATGGGCAACACAACATCCATTAATGGCTTTCAACTGACAGCTTGCCTTCTCCTTCACTGGCCAAGCAGATAGGTCCAACTGATCTTTCACAGACTGGAAGCCTAGGAGGGATGGTAGGGTCCGTTTACCTGAGGAGGAGAAGAGAAGAGTTATCTATTACACGAGGTGGTCCATCCTAACCAAGTTGTAGAACAAATTAAATGTAGGTTCAGTGAAATAAGTTGAAGAAAACATGATAACAGCAGAAGCTGTAGGATGCTCCATAAGATGTTGCTGCGTCCTAAAGCAAAATTTATTCTATTTTCCTCCAATTATCCAGGGTCAGGTTAAAGAGGAAACAGGTTTAGGAGGGAGACCCAGACATCCCTCTCCCCAGTGACACTAACTCCTCCTGGAAAGGCATTCCCAGGCTAGAAGGGATGTAAAATCTCTCTAGAAAGTCCTGGGTCTGCCTCGTGATCTCCTCTCAGTAGGGTATCTACTTCAAGAGGCAGATGGCTGAACCACCTCAGCTACGGAGGAGCAGCAGCTTAATGCCAAGATCCCTCTGGATGTGTGAGATCTGCTCAGCCTCTCAGGCTTTCTGAAGGGAAGCATTTCATTCTTTGAGTCACCAACTAAATCTTGTGACCATGGGTGAGGGTTGGAAAGTGGGTGGACGAGTAAATGAAAAGCCTTTCAGCTGAGCTCTCTTTACCACACTGGACCAGTCCAGCACCTTAAGTGATTTAAACTCCTCTGCTTGAGGCAGAGTCATTCCCAACCGGAAGGGAGCTGAAGATCTTGGACTGAGGAAACCAACAGAACCACATCATCTGCATAAAGTAGAGCTGCAACCCTGAAGTTCCCAAACCAGACACCATCCTTTCTCTAACAGCACCTTGGGATCCTGTCTATGATCAGCACAAACAGCATTGATGATGTAGGGGGCAGCCTTGGCAGAGTCCAATAGACTCACGCCCCGGAAGAAAAAGTTGTGTCGGGACGCTGCTGGGCAGTGACGTCTCCAGAAATAGTCAAATTAGATGTCACTGTGCCATCAAATGAGTCTAGAACACAGAGTTTTGAGGTCAGAAAAGTACGTAGTGCGTTTTTAAGGCCACACAAGTTTCGGTGCTAAAGTTTACGATCCTTTGGACGTATCGTCCAGTTGGAACTGGTTTTGTGGGAGCCTAAAAACACGAACTTTTAAAATCAAGTCTGTGGATGCAGACATTTACTAAAATTATTTAGTCTTTATGAGAAACTTTTTTTTTTAACTAAATCAGTTTTGTGTTCAATACCTTTTTTATACCTGCTTAAAGTCCTAGAGGAGGACCCAAGAAAAGAATCCCCTTTAAATAAATTAAGCTTTTTAGAGGAAGATTAGCCATTAACATTTAATACTCTAACACTAAAACATCATTAAGAACACTTACAAAACAAATTTTTTATCATTTTTGGGCCAGATCTTGTTAGATGATACAAGAAAAAAAAAACATCTACTTTGATTTTAAGTCTGACTTCTAACTCTCCACATCACGTTTTAATGACTAATACATTTTAAATGGTGGATGGACTGTGTCATACGGGTTCAGAAACATTTATTTTTCTGGTTGAAAAGTATTTAAAAAACAAACAACAACCAAGCCTGTTATACATTTAATAGGAATGAAGAATATTTGTTCCCTTTGGCCAATCTCTAAAGAAAAAAGAAAAGAAAAAAACAAAACAAAGACCAGCAGTGTTTGTCCCCACCTCCCACCCATGCTTCACTTTGACTGGCTGCAGTGACAAACAAAGTGAGGATGAGCTGCTTTCATTCTTATCTTCTGATGAAACAGTATCCTGAGGATTTGTACTCCTGAATAGGAGGTGCAGCTTCAGAGGGGTTTTATCTTTTCAGATCACTTTATCAAGAAAGCTACAATTATCTGAGATTACAGGTAACTCAAGCTCACCTCTAGTTCTCTCACACTACTTGTGAGTGAAACTGGTTAGTTACATGGTTAAATATCACATGTGGGTGTGATAGTATGAAGGTCCGTGGCAACTTGGATATGTTTGAAGGTACAACTGATGTAGACGTATATGTGTTGGGGTGGGGGCATATATTAAGGGGGCATTCAGACGGACCAAATACAGGAAGCGGACTACAAAACAAAGTGCATTGAGGGTTCAGCGCACAGCATCGGAGGAAAACACACGAAAACACAAGTGAGTTCAGATGTGGAAGAACTCAGGAAAACTTGATAGAAATCTGATCAACCCAAGACCGCTAGGATCTGATGCAGCGCCATATTTAGAAAAGTCCATTTATCATTAACCAACAGATGAACGAGTTTACTTTTATGTTGTTTGTCTCGTCTTCTCCTAATTATTGGAAGGGGCGGCGTGGCTAAGTGGGTAGAGTGGTCGTCTTGTAGCCTGAGGGTTGCTGGTTCGATCCTCGGCCTTTCAAGCTCATGCTGAGGTGTCCCTGAGCAAGACACCTCGACATGCCCAACCCCAAATGGCTCCTGGGTCGTGGTTGAGTGCCTTGCATAGCAGCTTCTGGCATCAGTGTGTGAATGTGTGTGTGAATGGGTGTATTTTGTATGAATATGATGTATATCGTAAAGCGCTTTAGGTAAAAGTGCTATATAAATACAGACCATTTACCAATTATTGGTACAGCGCCACGTCAGGTGGCGAGTGCAACACGTTATTTGAACGGTTTTAATAGTGCAACGTGAGCATATTGCACTCCCCAACTGAACCGAGTCCCCAATCAGACAGAGTCTAGCGGACTATCCTGGTATGAATGCACCCTAAAAAGGAAATGAATGTGTTTCTCTCCCACAACACTGCTGTGATAACAGTGGCCACGTTTAAAAGGCATGATAATTAAACATCTTTACATTAATGATCTGGATCAACAAGTGGAAATATCTGAAACAAGTTCAAAATAGTACATAGACAGGTAAGCTGGTTATTTTGGGGGTGTAGTATGTGGCGCTGGATGTGGAAGTAGGGGGATGAATGGCTTTTCTACTGCCACCATCAGACAGTAAACTGGATCATTGTGTCTGACCATGACAAAGTGCGTGGCCAGCTTCACACTGGGAGCTGCCAGAGCTGCTGATACTGGGGCTAGGGTTTGTCTTAGCCTGAACTGTGTCATTCCGCTTCACAAAAAAGTCAGAAATATCTCCCACCCTTTTAATTTTGATACCTTTCTATACAAAATCTGACTGGTCACAGGCTATATTTCTTGCCGCAGCTTAATTTAAAATCAACTAGCAGCCTNTAGAGGAAATTGTATACTGTACCTTTAACCAACAACCATTTTCNTGCCAACGTCCTGTTTAACCACCATTTAACCAACAACCATTTTTCCCCGCCCATTATGCAGTCTTTAACTTACTGTACACCCAACAGCAATTAACAATCATCTGTCAGTGGTTAGTGTTTAATAATTACGTTACAGGTTTAAACTTTTTTTTTCGTCCATTATATTTTCAAATATAAAAAAAAAAATCAGCTGGAAGCCATACAAATGTTTGCCTCAACCAATGTGGAAGAGGTGTTGATGTAGCACTGGGCTGAGGCAGTCAATCTAGGTATATATGTCTATGGTGGCACCCTTGCCAGCCCTCCAGTTCTGCCTCTGATAAGAAGGTCCTTGTCACACATGCAACAGTCCAAGCTTTCTTTTTGAGTGTGTGGCTGCATCATTTTTTATATTTGTTTGTATTTTTTAAATGCAGTGAAGCTGATCAGTGAACACACTGAAATTTATTTTGCAGATTTGCATGGTTGCATTTTACTAAACTAACCTGCCTCTCTGGAGTATGGTATGTGTTACTGTTAAGATTCACAAACTGTAAAACAACAACAAGAAACCCACATCTAATAATAGTTATGAGCTCAAATATATTTTTCCACACATCAGGTCAGATGTCAGCTACAAAACAAAATCAAAGAATAAAAAAAAAAAGAATTAAAGATTTATTTCTTGGACTCCATCAGTATTTGAACAAGTCCAAACCTTTGCCCTGCAGGACAGTGAGTCACAGCTGTTTTGAAAAAAAAGTTTATGGCTTTAATTGTCTGAAAAGGGGGATCAACCTCAAAGGAGGGCCAACCCATTGTGTCCACATACTGATAGTTTGATTCCCAGCAAAATACTGAGGTTAACCCAAAAATATTTTCCTTGTGAGCGAGCCAAGCCAGAGAGAGCGCTAATATCTGTATTTCCTTTCCCTATCTGTACCCGTTTTCTGCTCCATGCCTGATTATGATATCCTGTGTATCTGCTTCAGGTTAAAGCAAACTGGCTGAAAAGCCTATTAAATTCAATTTCAACTGACACCCTAAGCCACAGGTGTCAGATTAATTGTGGATAAGGCAGCATTTTAGGATTGGGATATTGCCATCCAATCTCTGGCTGCCAACACTGGCTTTGGTGACATAACATGCTTCTTGTCTGGTGGAGTAGTTTGAGACGTCCTCCAGATAAAGTTGGGCTCATATGACTGGACAGTACAGGTTGTAGAAAAAGACTTGCTGAAAGGCTGGTACACAGCTGTAGGCTTATTTATAACCCACAATTCAGTCAGTATGTTTTACACCAATGACTGAGTTGTTCTCTGGCACCTTTAAATGATTATTGTTTGTTAAGCTTGTATGTGAAAAAGGAACAATTTATGGGGTAATGGATGGTGCCCAGACGGGTACTTTACTTCTGGGACATCTAAATATTCATGTGGGCAAAATCAGTCAAACCTGCAGGGCTTTGACTTTGAAGAACCTGAATGCGCTTAGTCATGGTTTGATCATAAACAGTTCAAGGTTTAGGGTGTCAATACATGCGCTTCACATCAAAGTTTCCAAGGCTGTGGGCTTATGATCAGTACTGTAGTCGTATGATCTTTTCTTTGACTTCTAGTTGAAAATGTATGAGAAAGAGACAAGCTGAGCTCTCAGCTGAGAGCCATTGTCTACAGAACTGTATCAGGTAGCACAGGAAGAATGCCAAACCAGCACATGGCAGGGAGCATTTAGCAAAGATCCCGGACCACAGGATGTGCAACATCCACCTCCACAGGCAGGAGAAACCGAGAACCCAAACTTAGAATGTGTCACGGCTCATTTCTTCCTGCAAAAACCGCCAGCTGTGATGTTAATACTGTTTGTTTTTGGTGAGCCAACAGGCGAAGCGTTGAGAACAAAGCTTGTTTTTCTGCAGTAAAAGGAACCAGTTCTACTGGTTTGGACATCTGTCTGTGGTACAGAACCTGAGCAGTGGGTGTAAAGGTCTGAAAACTGAGAAAGAATAAGTGATTTAAAATGTCTATGATCTCGTGTTGAGACACAGACAGGGTCTTTTAGAAAAAGAAGTGAAATGCGAAAAAAAATAAGGGCATATTCTGGAACTACAGACAATATACATGTCATTTATGATTGATAGAGACACAAACATCTGGAATTTTTTGTATGAATTTTTAAGCCGATTTTAATCAAAGTCCTGGACTACTCCTGGGTCCTGGACTACTTCATTATAATTGGGTTTGTAGGCAGACTGATTAATCTGTGTCATTTTTAGAAAAGCACACACATGTAAGGCAAATTAAATGCCGACTCTTTCCGCCATTTCAGAGAACTCTCAAGTAGAGATAAAAGAGTGCTGGGAATTAAACGCACATGGATGCAAACATATTTCAGATCTCTGCATTTGAGATTCTATTAAAGTACAGTAATCGACGAGCGGATGCAAAGCTATACAGAATGTAACTCAACACAGACTCGTGCCCTTAGATTTATAAAAGAAGCCAGTTGTTGGCTGTAAATTTCAGACATCAGAGCTCATTGCAGCTGCAGCATGCCCCTTCTTCAAATAAATTTCGATTAAATCTGACCATGGTGAATTTATCTTGTTCAGCTGTGAGCATTGCGTTGACGCTCAAGTGGTGAAAAATTACGTTCCTGTGATGGCCATGACGTTCCTGTGACGGCCATGGCGTTG
>CM047986.1:7037860-7063991 GCA_026261665.1 Melanotaenia duboulayi
CATGACGTTCCTGTGACGGCCATGACGTTTCTGTGACGGCCATGACGCTGTTGGTGTAACACTGGATCAGGAGAAATACGCCATCAGCTTCTCACTGGAGCCAGAGTGCTTCCATCTTCACCTCCCTGAGAGAATTTTGAAAACTCTCATAATTCAGTTAGCTGGCTGACGTGTTTTTCAAGGTGTGCACTCTGTCCGCTGACAGAAATAGAATCACCTGTGTGTGCGGGCACGTGTCTGTGTGTGTGCTCACTGCCGTGTACACAGGGAGCAGCTATAACATGCTGTCATGCAAATAAGATAAATAGCATCAGTCTGTTTACTTTTTGATAAAAGGATTACGTGTAAATCTGTTCTAGAGGAAATGCGACTTTAAATGACCAAACTGGATTCATTTCGAAGTACATACATGTGTGGTGACATCACTTCCTTTTGCTGAATGAGGTGGCNTACATGTGTGGTGACATCACTTCCTTTTGTTGAATGAGGTGGCACCTAACCGGTCTTAGCGTTAGCTGCTAATGTGAGCGCTAATACGCTACAAAATGGTTTACAGGTGAATTTAATCAACAGTGGTGACTAACAACATCAGAGTTTGACTTTATCTCTGCAAGAGAAGCTGATTTTAGATGGAAACCACAGGAAACCAGTTGTATATATAAAATCGATTTTTTTAAACCCAGCCCTAGTCTGGCAGCTACAATGTCCATCAACACTAAAACACATTTGGGAAATAAAACTGATTCTGACTGAACCCGATTCCCAAAGCCTGGCTTTATAGCAGAGCATAAATTGGTGTAAGATATCTCCACGGGTTAACTGTACCATATGTAAGACTCGGAGAGCAAGGCATTTTCACTTCACAGTATCCGAAGTTTCAGACAATTACCAGCTTTAACGATCATCACTTAAGTACACAAATGTGTTTTATCTGAAGGGGATTGTGTGCCAAGCTGAGGGAATGTTAAAAAGCTGGAAAATAAAAGTAAATAAAAAGGATTAAAGTGCTGTGTTTGTGCTTTCAGGTTGGACCGAGCGCCAACAACATCTGTGTTTACATGGGAGTGAGTGATGGATCTCTGTGTGCTGCTGCTTACTCGAGCATCGTACTCCAGGACAAACGGAGGGATGTCGATCTGCTCGGGTTTGATGCAGCTGAAGAGCTGCGACAGGTTGTCCATGAAGCGGATTTTGTCTTTTAAACCAGACACATTGAAGGTGGTGAAGAACCATGATGAGACCTGGAAATGAGAAAGGAAGACTTCAGTCACCGGTTACAGATACTATCTGATGTTTATTTTATGATACCAATATATGAACAGAGCCTTCTAAAGAAAAACAGAACTGGGTTAACTTTAATCGCACTTTAATGATCAACGGAAAGTTTGGCCGCTGAAGCAAAACCAAAAGAAAGAAATATTTTTTCTAAACAATAAAGAAGTTGATATAAACCAGAAAGAACTTAAGAAGTGCATTTCTTTGCCAACAGGAAAATATTTAGACATTTTTTAATTTACATCTGGATGAGGAAAAGGATCCAAATACATTGTGCAATGGAAATTATACTTTTTTTAAATGATATAATATTTGGAAAAGTTAAGGCTTTGTCCAAGAACAAAATCATTAAGACTTAAAATAGAGTCTCGTTACAGTTAAGTACTTTAACTATGAGTGTTATTGTTGCAGAAAAAATGTGGAAACTTGATGTGTGTTTGTGGAAGTTCCCAGTCAATTAGGAGTCATGGTACGTCATTGTATTTACAATGTGAATGAATAGATATCTGAAGGCAAGGAGCAAGAGTTTTGGCATGAGAAGTTTTCAGATTTCTCTGAGGAAGACTCTGATCACATTTAAGCTGGCTTTCTTGCCATCAAGGCAGATAGGCAGCAAGAAGGGCAACGGGCTGAATGCATTGTCAAATCCCATTGACATTATTACTCTTATTCACTTTCAGTAATCATCTGGACTCAGACAATGATTGGTCAATATAATGAGAACTCTTGGCTTGGATATTTGTTATCTGGCATCCAAGAAATATTGGCTTTTGCACTAAAGGAGCATGGTCATTAGACTGCAGCTGAAGGGTTTAAAGAGTGTGTAAACTAAGACATAAATGTGTCACACCTATGTGGTAAATTAGTGTAAAAATAAATAAATAGAAAATGAAACAAACAGTTTTGCTATTTTAAGTACCGGTATTTAAAGAAAAAGGCAATACTAAAAGTTATTACAGTTTATTATTCTCGTTGCTGCTAACACTCAAACATAAAGGTTTTGCACTTCCGTCATTTAAAAACAAGCCTTACCTTTGAGCGAAATGATGGATGCACAAAGTAGAAAGCCTTTAAATTCTTTTTAAACCTGCAACACATAAAACAGTAGGCCTAAGATACAATTCCTCCCTCTGTGGTTATGACTTGACATTCTCCAAATAGTACAAAAAAATGCTGAACTTTACTGAAAATAAGGACAGTAGATTAAATAAAAAGGATAAGTCATTGAAGGAAGTGTGTGAAGTGATAGCTGTTTACAAAGGTGCAGGTTAGTTGTCCTCAAGAAGCTATCAGCTCCTGTACACCACAAAAACTTCAGCTTCTAATGGAGGGTGCTAAATTTTACAAATGTCCAACGTGTGAGCGGATCACTACAGATAACCCAGACCTTTTTTAACTTCGGAGAATCAAAGAAAATACAACATGTCACCACAGACCTCATCCCCATCTACCTTCAGTTAGGTTTAGTCCTGAAGTGGTGATTGATCAGCTCCACTGGCTTCAACAACCCCTGCCCACCATTACAGCATCACTTAAATAAAGCGTCTCATAGGTTAACACCCACGAGTGCAGGATGAGTTATCAGCATTGTATTTTATCAGGAAAGCATACGCTAAAATGATTTTAAGAATTCCTCTTAGAAACTCTTCACTCTCATGCATCTAACACTTATAACAGGACCCTGGTATGCTTCTTTAAAACTCAGCTCCAACCAGCGATCCATAAATTTCTGGTTCATCACAAACAGGTCCTTGGCTGCCCCTCTCCGCGGCCTGTCCAGGAGGCCACGTTCCAGTGCAGTATCAAAACCACATCATTGGCAAAGAGCACAGCGCTGAGGTCACCAAGCTGGTGGAAGGCTGTTAGGCTGGCCAATATCCAGATGTGGGAGGACCCCGCAGCTTCTCTCTTTTTTTTTTTTACGTTTGTGATTTCCATATGACAGTGAGACCATGAGGATTCTGGAAAACCAGGAACCTTGGGGTCAATTTGTGACAACACCAATCCCAAAACTGTCTACGCTGCATTTGCAGACTGTTCCCCAAATGAATCAGAAGTTAGATTTCAATAACATTTAGCACTCAAAAGCACAAACTTGGCCGTTCATTTCGCAGCAGCTGGTGCTGGTCTAAACTGCATCTGTTCAGAATAATAGCAACCTGTCAGCCAATAGCGAGAAGAACTTCAAGTTCTAGCAGCAAAAACTAAAGAATAACCTGGAGGACTGGGCCATGACAAGCTTCAGCGCCGGTCCAGAGGGAAGAGAAACAACGATCAGGCTCATAAGCTCATACAGAAAGTCGTCAGCATGTCCACACGTAGCCAGACAAGATTGGAAATGTCTGAGTTTTGGCTTCGGTCTGCTGGTTTGGTCAAATGGAGCCAAGCTGCATCTGCAGCCAATCAATAACTGGATGGTTTGATCGCATTTGACAAGTAAGGCCAGGGCCAACGCTGCCAATCCAAAAAGGAAAAGCCAAAACGGTTTGAGACGTGAAATTTCCGCAAAGTTATTATTTCTTGGACGAGAGCTGGGCCATGAAAAGAAACGGTTTAAAACTTGGGTTTGATTTCTTTTTGCATTTAAATTTATCCACTGAAACTCTTCAAAACCTGGAATTCAGATAGATGGAAGACGGCTCACCAAAACACAGCAGCCAAACTTAAATCCCCATCTTTCTAATCGTACTTTGGTAGGTGGCTCCAAAGAATATCTAATTCAAAATATATATAAAATATATTTAAAAACCTGAACTTGAGGCTGGTGGGTGGGGGTGAAACTTGCTTTTGAGCAGGAGGGCTGTGGGACTTTAAATAACCGTGACATTTGAGTGTAATTTATTTCACGCCCTCAGACACAGCACTCTTCCATGAATCAGCAAGGTGAGCTAAAATGTTCACAGTCAAAGACTTGATGGGCTTTCCCACGTTCCGATGAAAGGGGAAGCTGAAGGAAGGTGTTTTCTTTCTTATTCAGCAGGCTGAACTCTTCCGCTTTGCTATTTTAATTCTCCACTATGTCACCAAACTGTGGTCTGAAACCAGCCAATGAGTTTGATAGCCTTTTAAAGTAGCATAAAAGGAAACGGTTATACAGAGGAAGAGAGTAAGAGCGCTGTGGTGAAACCAAGTAATAGATCAGTCACAGAAAGCAAAGAGAGGAATAAAAAAGATTCGTAATAACTGCATGGAGTGTCCCACTGACGCAGGAAGCAGCTTTGGTTGTGGTTTACTAGAAACCAGAAAGAGATAGGAACTAGAAAACCTGAATGAGCCTACTTATTAAAAGAGTTGCTAAGCTTTTACTGGAGCAGCTTCTAATGGAGAAAAAAGACCATACAAGCCACCACATCCCAAAAGACTTAGTCAAAGTTGTGACCTGATTTTGCACCAGTTTCATGCCTCCTGGTCTTTGCTTGGTGTTGATAGAGTACATAATCTTTACAGTTAAAAAGACTGAAATGGTCATGTCTGCTTATAATGATTCGTGTCTGATTTTTGTAGTAACTGATAACATTCAGGTTGTTGTTCAAGTTAAAGTCAGTAAAATCTACATCAGGAAGAATTTTAAACTTTGATAGATATTTAGTTCCTCGGTGGCATAGATTCAGTACGGTAATGGAAATATTTCTCAGATTTTGCTCCATATTGACACGACAGCATCACACAGTTGCTGCAGGTTTGTCGACTGCATCCGTGATGAGAATCTCCCGTTCCACCATATCCTATAGCTGCTCTACTGGACTGAGATCTGGTGACTGTGGAGTCCAGTGAAACTCTAAGGATATTTACAAAGAACTGCTTGGTTAACCCAATTTTATTTGACATATACATTCACCAACCACTTTATTAGGTACATCTGTAGAATTGCTTGTTAACAGCCAATCACATGGCAGCAACCCAATCCATTAAGTCATGTAGACATGGTCAAAACAACTTGCTAAAGTTAAAACTGAAAAAACTGAGCGAAGCAGCCTTGAAGCAGATGGGCTACAGCAGCAGAAAACCACACTGGGACCCTCCTGTCAGCTAAGAACAGGAAACTGAAGCTACAATTCACACAGACTCAACTGAGGGTGTGGCTGGTGGTGGTGTAGACCAGAGTTGGGGCTCACTGTCCTCTGGTCCACCTGGGACGTCCCCCACGGGGCATGGTGGGAGGGGTATGTGTGATGTGACTGTGTGAAAGTGAGTGTTTATGAGTACAGTGCAGGGGAGGGTGTGAGTGAGGGGTTATTTGGGGTGGAGGTTGGAGTAGGTAGAGGGTGGGGGAGGGGGGCTGATGGTGCCCTGATTCCCGGGTGTGCGGCTGGAACATCGGGGTGGGTGCCGGCCCATGCTGGGTGGTTGTTTGGGTGGGCCTTCTTCTCCCAGGCATGGTGCGGGCCCGGTACTTTTTGGGGAGGTGGTCTCTGGGCTCCTGGGCCCCTGGTCCCTTCACTTGGACCGCCCTGGATGGTCGGTGCCTGGCGGGGTCGGCTGGGGCTGGGGTCGTCTTCGGGGTGGGGTGGGGTGGCTTGGGTTTGTGCTCCGGGGTTGCTGGTGATGGCCCGGGCCTCTGGGCTGTCCTAGTCTGCTTCTAGCCTCCGTAGAGGCATGGTTGCATTTGCATGATCTCACTCACTGCTCCTCATCACTGATCACTCCTTATTCCTCATAATCTGCATGATGACACAGGCACGAGTTGTCCAGTAGGTTTATACACTAAGACATAACTTTTCTTTTTTTCTGTGGGTTTGTATCTGGTTGTTGTGATATGTTTGTGATACGTCTTTTTAATTTTGTTATTGTTTAAGAACTCTTAATCACTGGCAGCTCTGTTTTTCTGTAAAAGCTGTAGGAAATTTTCTGATGTGTTTATGTACAAATGTGGCAGGTTGTTGTCTGGTGAAAGTGTGGAATGAAGGGTCGTTGCCTTCTGTCTGTGATGTTTTTGTCTCATCTTTCTTCCTTCCCTTTTGCTTCTTTTTGCTGTCTTCCTTCTTTTTCTGTCCCCTCCGGTCAGGTCCAGCAAGATTACATAGACTCCGTGATTCAAAGTAAATAAATAAATAAATGAATCAGATGATCAAGAGGAGCCTTATACCTATAAGCCTCCCTTGGCAAAGCAAATTTACATCAACCAGACGGTCATTCTGCCAGACAAAAAACAAACAAACAAACAAAAAAGAACAGGGAACTGAGGCTACAATTCACACAGACTCACCAAAACTGGACAACAGAAGATGGAAAACATTGTCAACTTTGATGAGTCTCCATTTCATCTCCACATTCAGATGGTTCAGATGATGTAATGGTGTGGGGGATTTTTCCTTCCTTCCCTTTATAACCACAGCGTAGCAGCTTCTGATGGCGACTTCCAGCAGGAAAATGCACCATGTCACAAAGCTCAGATCATTTCCAGCTGCTTTCTAGAACATGACAATGAGTTCACTGGACTCCTATGGCCTCCACAGTCACGAGATCTCAATCCAATAGAGCAGCTTTGAGATGAGGTGGAACAGGAGATTCTCACGGCTGACAAATCTACAGCAACCGCGTGATGCTAACATGTCAATATGGAGCAAAATATTTGAGGAATGATTTCAACACCTTATTGAATCTATGGTATGAATAATTGAGAAACAACACCCATAAAAATCTTCCAGTCTTTCAACTTTTAAACATTTGCTGCAGTTTGTTAGTGAGGAAGACAAGAATTAAATCCACAGTTAGGATTACACTGAAACACACTTAATTCTACATAATTATTAAGTCAAATCTAGTTGTCGGGGTGCTCAGACTGTTAATTCTGATTTTCTCTTTATAAAAGTTTAGTTTCAGATTTTTACTTTTTACTGCAGGTTGTCTTTTTGCAGCAGCCTGAGATCATGAGCCCCCTGAACATTTTTTTTAGCAGGATTTCATGATAAATTGTTCCAGTGTGGACATTACAATCTGTATATTCAATCTGTAATGTCACAACATGTTTAAAACGCAAACTTATTTGGATTTTGGCTGTAAGATACAAACATAAACTTGAAATATTCTCTCTTTCTTACTGAAGTCACTCCAGCTTTAGGTTTTCTGTTTCAAACGTGGCCACCAGATTTCCAATAAAAGGTAAAGTAAGAACAATGTTTTTAAACGTGAAAGCAGCTGCAGAGGTCAGTGTAGCAGGAGGACTGAGTGAGGACAAAACATGGGACAAAAGATTACTTTTTTTTTAAGATGTTGCAGCTGACATTTGTGTTATTTCTTCAAAGAAATCTCCTCTTTGTAAGATTTGTGTCTGGCTACTAAAGACAAGAGAACATAGTTAATTTTGCTTCTAATCCCCCACACACAGATTATGATGGGTGTTGAGTAGAGTCATTTAAGCTAATGTCTACACTTACTGAGCTTGTGTTTCATTTAAGATTAAATAAAACTGACTTAAGCTGTTAGATACAAAACAAGGAGTTAAAAAATGGAAAAGACATTAAAAAATGTTGCACAAAACTACCAAATGCATGCATTTAGACGATAACGTTAACATTACTGAGTGTAACATGTCAGACTGACTTTGTATCGACGATGTCATAGAGGTTTTTGAGGAAGTCAGCGTGCAGATGGTTGTGCTCTTCGGTCAGCGTGTGGAAATAAACAATCACATAATCCTTCACTGTGATGGGATCCAGCACATGGATGAAGTACAACAGTGCCTGCACACAAAAGCACAAACAACATAAGTGAGAATGCACTTTTATAATCTAAATTTTTATTTAATTCTCTGATTCTTTGAGGGTTTCAATCTAATTTCATAGCAGATTTGTATATTTTTTGCATGAAGGCTTTATTTATAGGAGGATATAATGATTTCATGAAACCTGACTGTGAATATTCGTATTTTGTTGCTGTGCACATATGCATGCAGCTAACAATACAATCATTAGATATACAGTACAATACAATTAATAGACAATGATTATCACATGCATTAACAAAAGATAAAAAGATTAAGTCAAAGCTGACCCATATCAAGAAAATATTTCATTTCAGAATATCTTTATGTTTGATACCTTTTCAAGATCGATGAGGGTCACCGGGATGTTTCGTCCAACCACAACCACCACTGTCCTGCCACACATATCCACACCTACAAACACAGTAAAATTTTAAACATGCAACTGGATTTTGAATTGTGTTGAGCTCAGCCTTGTAATCCAGAGATGCATAACTTTGATGACATGCAATAATTTTAATGCAAACTCTTTTTGATTGATGTATTTTGATTTCTGCCTGAATTAAATTAAGCATGTGGAATGTGGAAAGAGCAGAGTTTTGTTTACACACATTTTAAATGCATGCTTTCTGCTCTCAGGTTACAGGATGACATAACATATTTGCTATTGTCAGGAAGTGAATTCAATCCCGTCATTTGTGTTACATGAACATGAGAAACAAAACTCTTTTCTTTTTTTTTCAGTTTTCTGAAGAAGACCAAAGTTTCAGTCGAAACTTTGTTATGTCAACGGTAAAATTACAGCTCCTGAAAAAACTGATTAAAAAGCGACCCTTACAATTAAAACTAATTTTAATGCACAAAAGATGATTTATTTCACTGCATTCTAAACACTGTGCCCTACTACGTGGGTCCCTCTGATTAAAATTCATATTTTTATCCTTCAATGAATAAAATGTTAGTTTAACATAGCCTGCCATGATGATAATAACTAGAAGACAAGATAACAAAGACAAGAAGTGTTTTGGAGCCTCCTACTGGTAAAACAAATAATTTCACCTTACAGCTGCAGTTCGACTTGTTTTAATCAAGGTTAAAAACTTTTCTATTTGTTTTTTTTTTTTATAAAAACAGCTGTTGATTCCTCACAGTGGAACTTTCAAGTCTTGCATTTTATCTTATTCTGTTTTAGCTTTTTCTGTCTTTAAGTTCTTTTAAAAGTTTTTAAATGCACTTTGAACTATCTTGTACATAAATTGTGCTTTAAAAAATAACTTACTCATATTTCCTTATTTTTACTTTATATTATNTATATTATATTATATTATAAGACATTAGATATAAACATTAGATTTGATTATTATATATTTTAGTTTGACTGAATCTAAAGGCCACTTCAGTGTTTGTTATGCTTGGCCTGCACCTTTTGTTTGTTTAGAGCAATCATCTTTATTTTGGAGCCTGAGAAGATGATCAACATCATAAACACTGCTATTTCTGCTATTTGCTATGTGTACAAAAGATGAGAAAACAGATGACTGTATAATCCACCAGTCCTGAGATCACTCAGGTTAAAAAGAAACTTCTCACCAGATCACCGTTTAAGCCACACAAGCAACCATTTAAGCTTCTAACTTAAGATCAGTCTGTGACATCTCGTCCATCACACACACACCTACCAGTCTGATATAAGGCTTTCAGAGCAGCGATGTCTGACAGATCCTCCGCTCTCGCTCGGCCCAGCCAGCGACTGTAGCTGCAGGATTAAAAATACAAAACAGTTGGATTTTATGCCACATCATGTGGTTACACAGCTGAACAAACACTAAAACTACAGGGTGGCCATGCATTAAAATACTTAAACTAATGCCTTCATAGAGATTTTACTTCTATGTAACATCTGGTAAAACTTTAAAGCAGGAAAGTTACTGTTGAGTTGATGAATAATGTGTGAAAGCTGAGTTCACCATCACTTTGTTGGCCGTTTCTAAATTACACTGCACCCTCCATCATTTTTAGCATTCTGGTTTTGGCAGGTTGTTGTTAATTTGTGAATTCTTACTTTCTCTGGTGCTGTTTCTGCATGGCTGCCTCTGACATCTGGCCCTGTAGGATCAGCTTCCGCTGTTTGTCCACATCACCTTCCATCCTGGCGAAGGCGTGATTCCCCACCTGACCCAGATCCAGTTCCAGGCTCTCCTCTTCACAGTCGTCTGGGAAAACAAATGGCTCGTTTTTAGCTTTTAATTTAACTGATTAGTTTGAATGGAGTCAGGAGTTACTGCAAGCTTACATACACAGCAATGCAACCTGTTCAGTAGTCCTTCATGATGCGAGTTTGCAATCAAAACAGATCCATATTCAAGTTTTTCCGGCATTTAAACATGAAAAGAACAAAAACTTAAATTCAGTTTGATTCCGATTTCTGATAGGATGCTTTTTCTCTCTAAATCTCGGTTGTTTACTGTTCCTTTCTTCTTTTATCTTTTTATGAATGTTAATATATATTTGCATGAATAAACTTTTTTGTTTTTGTTTATTTTATTACACAGGATCGTGATCAGTCAGCAAAAGTTATATTTATTTATAATTATTTGTACAAACTTTGGTATTGAATCAATAAACACAATCAACTGTAACCATAGATAAGTTCTGTTGCATCCACATGACCATGTGTGTCTGTCAGTGTGTGTGCACATCAGGGTGTTGCTTTGTGTCAACACTCTGAAGCCAGATTTCCCCGCTTTGAAGCATCACACCAGCAGACATCACACTCGAGTTCAATGGAGGCAACAGGCTCAACATGCAGACCACAAACACTCCCTGACACATGGGCTGGAGCTAATTCTACAGTCCAACTCACCAAAGCCTAACATTTACAGCGCAAACAAAAGCCGGGAGAAGGTACATTAGAGAGGTCATACAAAGTACAGTTTGCATAGTGTTTAAGGCCTGAAAGAGAGTTTGAGGTACTTTTCTTGCAGAGATGTTGATAATCTAATCTGTTTATAAACAAATCAGTGGTTTTACTATCACATTGTAGCTCTCCTGGTTTAAAGACTTCCTAACTCTGCCCTCATAGCTCATAGCTCAGCTCTCAGCCATGGTAAATGAAGCCAAATGAAGATCACGCATTTAAAGCCTTGTGAGACGTGGTGGCAGGGTTGAAATATTATAGTTTAGGATGGAATATTGCAGGTTAACAATGATGTGAAACCAGCACATGAAGGTAAAGATTCGCGGTACTGACTGCTTTACTACTACGCTATGCTCCACAATAACATTTTACCAGGTAAAATAGTGTTAGGTGGACTGGCCAACTGGCACTCAACAGTAGTGATGCTATATTTCAACCCTTGCATTAGTTTGTGTAACCATAGTACAGCTGCTGCTCCATCCAAAAGGAGCAATCTGTGGTGCTTTGGGCATGTGAATGGAGCGTCTGAAAGCTAACTGCCTTTGGAGGTTTTCTTAGCGCATCCAGCTCAGAAGTCACCGGAGAGATTACATTTCTCTTTTTTGGCCAAGGAAGCTTGTAACATGTCGCTAGCCAGCCACCACTGTGACCCAATCTTGGATCAGTGGAGGACAAGAGAAAATGTGTCCTTATATAAACACACACATTCATCTCAGGGCGAGTCAAAGTCTACAAGTAGGAGAGTAAATGGTACCTGTCTATCTTTATCTGAAGATTTGCCAAATTGTCACAGCGTGGAATTCCATACTTCCATACTTTCCATACTCAATCAAGTTTTACTCAGAAGGGAAGTTAAGTGTGTGGTTGCAAGATATAAAAAATGCCGACAGAAGTGTCCAGATCAGCAGCTGAGGTTCTAAAACTGCCCATCGTGATGACACCAAGCCTACAGGAGGAGAATAAATAACTGCTGGCTCCCTAAATGGTACCTGTCAGTCAGTTTGACTCAAACCTGCTGTACAAACACAAATACAACCGGATCATTTTAATAATGAACTAGCATTGAGTTGCAAACAAGCAGCTTAGTTAATAATCATTAGATTGACCAGACAGAAAAACAACTTGTGAAATCTGAAAGGGAAATTCCCGTTAAATGTTTAACAGAGCCGTGTCATCCTACCCCACCAACGTACTTTAATGATTTTATTTTATTAATGTTACAATACTAGCCCAGTGCGTCCTGAATTGATTTGAATTGTATTATAATTGGGTTAATCTAGGCTGCATGTAATTGAACTTCAATTTATTTGAAATGCCAATTTATAAACAACACTAAGCAGGATAACAACAATCACTGCGTTTCTTAATGGTCCAGCAGTGTGCACTCAACAAAAGCTAAAACACACTCTGTCAGGCTGCTGCATGTTTAGATAATTCTTAACCAAGTCAACGCTTTAAAAGCCCTTTCATTTCAGGACCTCAGATCCAAGTTTTTAACCAAAGTAATTCAGCAGCATTAAATACTGAAACCTGACAACTGAAATTTGTTTCACTGTTTATTTATTTTTATTTTTATATTATATTTTATTTAAATATATAGATGTGTAGTTTTTTATACTTTGATACTTCTGTAAACACTGTTTGTTTTTGTGTTCTTTTTGTTCAGATTTTCTTGTTTTTGCACCACCAAATTTGTTGTATGTGCAAACTTACTTGGCAACACAGTCCTTTTATGATTTTGATTTTATGCACTACGTTTTCTAAACAACTTTATTAACAAACCTGATGAAATCTTACTGTCACACTCTTACATGAACCCTAGAGGATGCTGAGTGCATCTAAAAGTTTATAAATTATACTTAAACTGTAAGAATGGCATCTTCAGAGCAGATTTCCACTTTTCCTGAACTGATTTCAACTTTAAAGCCCCACTACTGAACTTTAGCAGCTTTATCTCACCCCCTAACAACAGCTAATTCAGCATCCATCCTGCCTCTTTTCTGAGCTCTCTCCAGCCAGTAAAAGTCCACCTGATGGTGACTACTGCATCGTCTCCTGTTCTGTCCCTGTCTCTCTACCTCTGATAATGTCCTCTCGGGTTTCTTTGATGAATCAGCCACAGTGCGAACAGCCAAATTTTAAACAGTCAGTGCGTTGATATCTGGTTGCTGCCATGCGACGTGGTGCTGTAAAGGGAAATGCTGCTATAACGTGACGAGGCATCCCAGGAAAGAAGTTGTGAAATAGGTGCAGTTCAGGGATGTTGCTGGGCAACTATGACTCTGGGAATGCACATAATGAATGCCAGTGTATCATCAAACGAGTCTGAAGCGGTTTTAAAGGCCTGAAAGTTACATAGTGCTGCCTGAAGTATTTTTGTCTTTATGTTCATATGTAAAATATGTTTACAGATGTGATTAAAAGTGCTTTGTAGGGCTGCATGGTGATGATGGGTAGCGCCGCTGCCTTAAAGCAAGAACATTGCTGTTTCGAGCCTTGGCTGGGGAGGGGTTCAAACTGTGGCCTTTCTGTGTGGTTTGCACCGTCAGAGTTTGCATGTTCTCCCTGTGCAAGTATTGGTACTCTGGCTTCTTCCCACCATCCAAAGACCAAGTTAACTGGTCACTAAATCTTCTTAGGAGTGAGTGTGAGCGGTTGTTTGTCTCTCTGTGTTAATCTATTAATGAACTGGTGACCTGTCCAGGTGTACCCTGCCTCTTACCTGCTAACTGCAGGGAAGCTCCAGCTTGGACTGGTGGTATAGAAGATGGATGCATGGTCAAATTTGAAAAAAGGAAATGAAAAATAATGCATGATAAATGCAAATGTTTACTCTATATATATAAAAAAATAAAAAATAACCTGAACATGTCAAGCAGCATATTCATCTATAAATACAAGTTAAATTTTCAACCTCGACCAGTGTCCAAACCTTTACCACTTCTTTCTTACATTTTTGTCATCTAAAACCTGTGAAAGTTCTCTATTAACACAGTTCTGCAGTAAAATAAAACCAAACTAACTTCCTGTTGAACGGTCATCTCATTTGGGAGCAAATAAGATGATATTTTATAAGAAGCGTTCAAAACAACCAATAAATATAACCATCAGGCCTGTATGTCAACAGCTGAAACTCCTCATAATATGCAGATGAGACTGGAAAAGACGTCTGCCTGTCTGTCAGAGCCAGATGTTCCATTGACCCAGTTGCACAATGATCTTCCTCACTTTTTCCATGACCTACGACTGTCTCATTAAACACCAGAATTAAAACATTGCTCCTATTAATATTGAATCCATGTCCTGACCTTCATCATTGCAATATATCTGATGTTGTAGCTGACTATATGTGGCAGCTGGCAGACAGAATGACTGGATGACCGAACTGTGTGGTCCCTGAAGTGAATTAATGGCCAGTAAAAAAATAAAAAGAAGAGTCAACTCTTACCCACAGAGAAATAATCTATTTTGACCCATTACCAACTAGTATTCTGTCCTCTTTAGATTTCCAGGTAATATTAAGGTGCTTCAACAGAGGAAACAAAACAACACATGGTCCTCATCTTCAGTAAACAAAGCTGACGGAAATTAAGAGGATAAACTGTGCATGTGTGCTTGTTTTGGTAACTTTCAAAGCCAAAGGGAATTTGGCTGATCTTGAACACCAAAACTGGTTTCCAAATTTAATATCAACCACCTGAAAAAACATTATGTGAAGCACATTATATGTTTCTTTCTAATATTGGAAAACTAAGAAAAAAAACCTATACCAATACCTTCCAGGGTGCCTGGTTTCTCTGTGATGCGGATCTGTCTCTCTGGGACGACGGGTTCCCCCTCAGAGTTGCCAATGTCAGCTGGGATGAGAGGCAGGCAGGCTTTCTCCTCTTCCTCAGAGCGAGGGTAATACAGAGGGAGTAACTTCTTGTACACAGACTGAAAGAACAAACACACACCAGTGCTCATCTCATATTTCAGTATACTTCAGTACATACAGGAATATACTGTATTTAATGCAGGAATCAAGTTTCTGACCGTCTTAAAGAAAAATATTTCTAAAACCTTTTAAAGTTTAAATCTACTTTTCAGACTGCAAAATCGATCCAAATAAAAATGATAAAAATAAAATTTTTTTAAGAACACCAAGTTATTGCTTGCTAAGTAATAACATTTATCTGAGCCGGACAAACCTCCTCTGTCTCGGACACGGCAAACACCACCGTCTCAATGCTGTTTCCATGGTTCTCCAGGAACCGGCGCACTGTTCCTGTAAACACACCAACACAAACACGATTACCTGATGTACTAAAACATAAGACAGACCATTTGTTTTTCCCCAGTGGTGTGTACAGAAAAAAGAGAATTTTCTTTAAAGGAAAATCAACTGTCAAGGGGCTTAACAATTTATCAAAATGAGTTAATTACTAAATGGCTAACTTTGTCATTGTGTTTGGAATACTACTTTGGCTTTAATTATTAATCCCAGTCTCCAGTGTAACTGTGTGCAGGTATTTGCTGTAATCTGGTGGAACAAACTGGCTGTAGACCCTACACAGCGAGTACAAGCAGAACCTTTAATCCCATTTCATCTGATTCCAGCAGAGAGCGCTGTCCACATGTAGGTCGGACTATAACAGACCTGACTGAAAATAAGCCTGCCACGGCCAGGTCAGTAAGGATGTGAGGGCAGAGCCAGACTTCGCATGAATGCTTCTACGATAACAGAGAAGTTGAGTCCAAATGTTTTTGCTTTGTTTTAAACCAACAACAGACATCCTGCTATACCGCTATGCTTGCTGGGGTACGTTTGATATGTCAACAGTTTTCATGTATTCTAGGTGTACAATAAAGAGACAACCATGCTACAACCCTAGGAAACACTCATGCAGTTTATTTATTTAGCAAAACATAAATAATTTTAAAATTACAGTGTACTTCTTTAAGAGATTAATATTTTGGCATTTTAAAACAAACATAAGAAATTAAATAAAATTGATGTAATTGTTGGCCATTTTTCTCCCTCTTCATCAATCAGGTTCCAACTTTCTTGTACAACAGTTGTTTCGTTGGATGACCTTTTTTTTTCTTTTTTCTCCAATTTGCATCATAAATGAGATCACGAGGAAAAAGTTTCTGACCATGAGATCACATTCAGATCCAGGTGCTCGCCATGCCATCGAGCAGATGTCTTTCCTGAGAAAAAGTTGGAGGTCTTTGTTTTGCTGCATCATGCATCATCAAACCACCTTTGAATGGTTGGAATGAGAAACGTGTCTGCAGAGGTAACGACTGGCAAATTCTCTGGTCCTTTACTTGATATCAACATTGGTGCTGCACCAGAGAAAAGTTCTGTCCTTGTCTTGTCACTGAATAGCAGTTTCATCCAGTTCCCCACAGTCCACGATGCTTCTCTTCAGCCCGCTGTAACCTGGTTTTCCTCCGCCTACATGTTAGCGATGGCTTATGTTGCGTTTCTTTACGTTGGTTTAAATCAGGATTTGTTACAGCTCGGTAACACACACTGACTCTGCTTCTGGACATTTCCTTTCTCATCTTTTGTTGAACATTATTCCATTTTCAAACATATTGTTTGGTGTTTTCTACCCTGACCCTTGGACGTCTCCCTTGTCTGACCTGCATGTTTCCCTTTTACAACCTTCCCGTTGTGTTTGTACAATGGCAGCTTACTTTGCTGAACGTTATACTAAATTATCTTTTCAAATTAGTTTTATAATCATTTCTATTGTTTTAAGGTCTGTGAGCCTCTCTGTTCATGGTTTAACTAGCTTGGTCAAATCTATAATTTCATTTTTCACAAAACATGACAGTTGAATGTAAATCTTCCAAGAATGTTGATTCTATTTAATTTAACCAGTTTTTGACTAACTAACTAACTAACTTGTATTCACAGAAATTAGAAGAAAAGGCTTTTAGATAGTCTTTAAACTTAACAATTTTGAAAAATATTCCTACAAAGCGGTCACCCATCCACAGGATTAGCTACGTCATAAACAGAGTAAATCTATCATGGTGAACTTTGAAAGGCCAAAAAGAAGGGAATTCTGGGAACTCTATTACAATTGAATTATCCATTGTATGGCTTTAAAACCTAAGCAAAGGGTCAGGTGTGTGGCCCAGTGGCTGGACGCAGTAGTAAATAAACAAACCAACAACCAACCAACAAATCGCTTGTATCAGAAAAAATATTAAGATGTGATAAAAGAATAAAAAGCTGCTCATGACTGACTTCTTTTTTTGTGTCTTACTGAAAGCAATGTGTGTAGCATCCTCCAGTGGGTAACCTCTTTTTGTTGTGCTCACCACACAGATGCCGACAGACGTCATCGACTGCTCCCTGTGGAGAAAAAAGAAAAAAAACTTTATTAAAAGACAAAAAAAAAAAAGACACACTGTAAAATACCTTTAAACTCTAAGCCTTGGGTCACTTCTTCAAATAAACAAAACTATTTACACTAAAACATGATAAATATAGAAGTTCCTGAAAAAGGTAACTGTTGGAGATTAGGCATATATTTTTACTTCTAATCTAAAATATTCGCCAGTAGTAATATTTTATCTAAGATTTATTAGGATTGTATCTAAATGTCTCTTGTTTTAACGACTGCAGTCCATCTGTAAACCGGAGGGAAAAAACATCCACCAGCAAACAGGAGACAATTTTTACAACTTAAAGGAGTTCGAACTTCAAGCTAATCTAAATTCCCTGAACAGCTGCAGCTTGGACGTCTCATACTGAAGGCTTCGGGAAGAAACAGAAAGCTTAGGGAAGCTTTTTTTTTTTTTTTTTTAAATCCAAAATACTGCTCATCAAATAATGTCATATCTGAGAAGACAGAGAAACACAGCATGACTAAAGGAGTTTACGTCACTCATCAGACACGCTGCTTTGCCAGATGTTTGATGCATAAATGTTGGCAGGTATCCGGCTGAGTGAAGCGTGCTTCTTACACGGTCAGCTGCATGATGTTCCTGTAGCAGCTGTACAGCGAGCTCTCTGCCGCCGTCCTGTACTTGGCTTTGTACTTTGGCCCGACCGTGTGGATGATGAACCTCGCTGCCAGATTAAAGCCTTTGGTCAGCTTCGCCTCCCCCGTCCGACATCCTGCGCACAAACAAATCTGGCTTGAACTTAGTTTGAGACGGACAACAGAAGTCTGTCTTTGACAGAAAGACTATGATGGACAGTATAAAAGCAAGATAAAAAAAAACATATTTTAATATATAAACATTAGACAAGTAAATCATCTTTATGACAACATGGTCAGTCCATTAACTGAGATTTCAGATTTTCTTCAACCTTTCGGTCGATCCCTCTTAAGAGGATGCTGCTTATAGACATACAGAGTTGCAGTGAGAACCATTTTATTAAATTCAATGGACTCCAACTCATTTTGTGCCTGAATCATCACAGAGCAGATGAGCTCTAGACAAATTCTTCTTGCTCACCTCAGTAATGCATGCTTTCACCTTTACCTTTGAGTTTGAGGAGATCGTCCCGCAGCTCGGGTCCGGCCAGCTGATGGATGCTGTCAGAAACCGGGTTCTTGTCATTTAGCGACTCGTTGCTTGTGTTCACGACGGCGGTGCAGTTCAACAGGGCAACGTCGCCAGTGCTGTGACAGAAAGAATAAAAACGTTTCATGGTTAAAAAGGAAAACAAACTAAAAAAGAATAAAAAGTAATAAAATGAAATAACTGGAGGTCATCAATGCATTACAACCAACAACTGTTCATGACAAAAACTTTTATTTTACCTATTCATCCTGAAATGGCATAAAGATGTTATTAAAGACACGGTCATATAAGGATGGTATTCTATAAACCAAGTCCATGACTTTAAATCAAACTATACAACTAAATACTGATCTTTGGGAAACCAGGGTCTTTGTCAGGTTCATCTTGAGATGTTAAAAAGAAAACTGCTCCATTTCTCCAGGAGGGAGGGAGGTTTGCAAATGATCCATTAACTCCACTTTGCCTCTCACTACAATCTTTGCCAAACCAAAGCTCACTTCTGACTTCAAATTTTGCCCTTAGAGAGATTTCAGTGTGGCATTCGTTGTAGCTTTCATGGTGCTTTCCCTGAAGCCCTGGGAAGAAAAACTTATTTTAAAATTCCTGTCTTGTTAGGCTGAGTTATCACTGAGCTGTCAGTCTTTTTGGCTTCTTTTCTTTCTCTGTTATTTCTGTAAAGCACTTTGATGTAAGAAGTTAAAGAAAAACTACCAGTAAAAACTACCAGGATGAACTGGAATGAAATTATGATTTCATTTTATTTGATTTCATATAATATTACAACTAATGCAATGTAGTTACTAACATAATATTCCTCTATTCTATTGAATTATGTATTATATATTAGAATATTATCATTTCCCTTCACAAATGACTATTTTTCATATTGTTTCATATTGTATTTCATCACATTAGACTAAATTGAAGGAAAATTAAAACATACTTCCATAATTAAAACAACCCTATCAGTCAAATAAAAATTTGAATAAGTCTGATCTTACGTCTTTCTGTGAATGAGCTATTTAGAGCTATTGTTAAATTTTGTTTCATTCCTCATCTTTAATGCCATTAAAACTTTTTTTTGTGATAGTGAATCTCTAAATTACTCCAAATACCTGTCTGACCTTTAAAAATATGTAGCTCAAGTCTAAAGCCTTTGTTATTGAGCTATTTATTGCTCTGCAGCCTTTCAGGTTTGCTGGAACAGAGCACTGAGGAAATACTGGAACTTGTGCTGAAATCATTTCATCATAAGGGAAGTTACGCCACCAAAACCAGGAAGGAAAAAGTCTTCGGCTCTTTTAGGTCAACTCTGTGAGGTTAATAAGAGATGGGACGCAACGTAAATCCAGTCAGGCTGCCAGAAAAGCTCTCACCGAAAAATCAGTCTTGGATTTCCTGTTATGTCATGTTTGGCAAAAGGTCTGAACTACAGAAGATGAAGAGGAAAACGATGAAAAATGACAGAAAAAGAAATGATCTGAAGCAAAAACACCGGGTTAAACATGATGCGAGCCTAACAGCACATGTGAGGGTAAAAATAACCAAATAAATAAAAAACATGATAAAACACTCATAAGCTGCAATAAAGTTAAACTAATTATCTTGGAAAATACAGGTAATACCACAAAATAATAACGCAGAGGCAGTAACATCTCAATCTCTTGGACTTGTTGCAGCACTAATATTTTTACCAAACTTATAGATTTCTAGATTTTACAGTTTTTAATGATCCATGGATTTTGGTTCTGCTTTTAGTTAAAGTTGCTTTGAATTTCTGGCTTTAGCTGGTGATGTTGCTTTATGTGCTTATTTTTCAGAACTGATGTACACTCAATCTCATGACTGTTTTATTTTGTAGCGCGCTCCTTTGTTGCTTCAGCTTACATCACTTTCTGTTCACCTGCTTTCTGTTAGCTAATTAATCCACCTGCTCCTCATCCTGTCCTTAGTTCCCTCGGTATGTATACCCCGTGGTTTCTGTTGTTTGTTGCCAGATCCTCGTCATTCCTTTCATATCGTCTTTCCTTGTCTCATCTTTAAAATACATGATGTTATTATGCTTTACTGCTGTTCATCCATCCATTTTCTATACCCGCATATTACACTGCGGGTAGTCTCTGAATTTGGAGTCTATCCCAGCTGCTACCAGGCATGATGCAGGGTACACCCTGCACAGGTCACCAATCCATCACAGGGCCACTTCACTGCAGTACGTATTTGAGTACATTTGAATTAAAACAGGCTTTTTAACATTTAAAGACTCAACTTGCAGATCAGAATCAAGGATGAGTTGTAAAGTAAGTCTGCAATTAAATAAGTACCAGCAAAAGAAAGACAAGTCTGCCTGCAGGGGGACAGTTTGTGTACGTATGCAAGCTCTAACCACAGGTAATAAACAGCAGTGAAAGATGATCCATCAGGCTGATCAGTCTGAGATAATCATGAATCAATTAATTCATTAGACATAAGCAAAAACAAATAAAACAAATGTCTGCGTTACATGCAGCCTTGTTGGTGTTGCAGCAGCGGTGTAATGTTAGCTGCTTTCTAAATAAGTTGTATTGATAACACTAAAACCCATATCATTGATCTCTAAAAGGTAGATACTGTATGTTTTGATTTTTAACGGTCACAAGTTAAAACCTGGCGACTGCTTGAGGGAAATTTTTTCTCGAGCTCTGGTCATGTTACCGCAGCAGGAATGTGTTTCTTCCAGATGATGACTGCTGCAACAACAAGGCCTCTACAGAGAAACTGCAGCCAAGTCAGGTCACACACGGTCATGTGTTCATCAACAAAGAGGATTTCAGAGGTGTTCTGCAGTCAAAGCTGGTCTGTGTGAGCATGTTGAGAGGAACAGGCAGCACTTACACAAGACACACACATACAATTACCACTAACATCTGATGGCTTTAAATTTCTCCCCAGGATAAAGCCAACATCTGATACAGTCATTAAATTAAAACTGATGGCCATAATAAGTTATTTATTCAGATATTGCTCACATATGTTAATGTTCATCACAGCTTCATTCAAACATGGCTGTGAAAGTGAACGAGGCCACGGTGCATATGTAATATTTGCCAGTTGTGTGAGACCAGGCTGCACATAGAGATGAAGCACCGTTATCACCATTACAACTTGTACCAATTTGCGAAGTGTTTAGTGTTTGTGTACAACAAAGCAGTGGTAAATGGAAATGTTTAAACTTATTAAACAGTCGGTATTGTAAAGGTTTAAATGCTCTAGTTTAGCATAAAAAAGTTGATATTAGCCCAAGATAAATGTAATGTTTTGCTTAAATGGAGTTCATTGTTTTTGCTTTGTGGTAAGAAAAGCTGCAGCACCACTCAACCATAAACATTTCACATCACTCTCACAAGCATGCTGAAGGGTGTCAAACAGAACACTGATGACTGCAGGCCGTTAAAAATGTCATTATAACATGTGTGAAAACATTACTTTAAAGTAGGAAGAGCTGAAGCTGCATTTTAAATGAATTAAACCCCCTCTACTTAATTTTCTTACTTTGGCGACCCCCTAACGACGGCTAATTCGACCTCTGTCTTGCATCGTGTCTCTTCTCTGGACTCTGTCCAACCAGTAAAAGTCAGTCTGACAGTGACTCTTGTTTTGTTTCCTGCTCTGTCCCTTTGTCTCTTTCTTTTCCATGTTTCCTTTACTAAAATCCTTTTGCAATTCTCTGATGAATCATCCAGGGTGTGTGTGTGTGTCGGTGTGTGTAAACTTTAAATCATTATTCTGGTGAAGATGAGTGTAGAAATAGCTGATGAGTCTCACATGCTGAAAATATGCATAATCAGGTGATATTTTACATTTGGCTGCGTTTTTGCGAAACATAAAAGTGTAAAAATTAACTGAGGTCAAAAAGACAAACTTGATTAGAGAGTTAAACAACAAAGCTCCCCATTTTCATCAAAACTCTGAGGCCACTCAGCACCCTAAAGAGACCACAGGGGCAATCACTGACAAGTTAAAAACTATAGATTTCTTAAACAAGGCAGCGGTGTAACCTTATTAAAATTCTAATGACTTTACTGTGCATCACCTAAATGGGCCTGATCTATTCTGGTTACACAATGACTTAAAATAAGCACAACCAAGATAAGAGATCAAAGTTCAAACAGGACTGATCACACGGCTTGTTCAGGTTTCTCCAGAACAGAGGACAACAGTTTAAATATATAAACAAAGCTGCCACATGATGGCCAAAACAGAAACAGAAGTCATTTTTTAAAGAATCTTAGAACAATAGTGACATTCATGGAGAGCATGCTGCTCAAACAGCATCTAAATTTGACTAAAAACCTAAAATTTCCACAAAAAACATAATTAATCTTATTAATACATACTTATTAATTACATGGTCAGAAACTTTTCCTCAGATGGAGGACCTGACAATGGGAGTACTGTCTTAAGAGAATGAATCCTAATCATGTTTGATATTTCAAAAGTTTTATATGTTTAGTCTTAACATATTTGTATAAATTCTCATTTTCTTGGTTTATGTTTTTTTTTTATAACAAGTTGTCAAACTATGACACAAACTGATTAAAAATGCTGGGATATCTATCTACCTTTACAAAGCCTTGGGAAAGTATTCATACCCTGTCATTCTTCCTATTTTCCAGCTATGAAACTTCAAATTAAAATACATTTCTGTGGTTTGTAATGTTTGATCGACACAACGTGTCACTTTGAAGCTGCAAAGTAGCTGACCGAGTTGCAACTTCGAGCCATTCTCAACTGCTTTCAACAGAGTTTCATTTAGAATTTACTCGGATTTCCCACCATTCATCACTTATTCAAATCTAACCAGCATCCCACCCTCTGCAAATGAAAAGCATCCCCACAGCATGATACTCCTACCACCCTGCTTCAGTGTAAAGATGGTGTCCCTGGGTTAATGGATTTGCACCACATGCAACATTTTTCTTCAAAGATTCACAATTTTTTTTTCCTCATTATTGCACACAAAGCACCCCATTTCAACAGAAAAACACAGAGTTGTAAACATTACTGATAATTTATTAAATAACAAAAACTGAAATATCATATTTTGCTGTGACACTTGTGTATTTAACTGAAGCGCTGTCCATTTCTTCGGTTCATCCTTGAAACAGTTCTTTTTTTAAAGAGTCCACTGATAAGACTTGATTAGGAATGGACACACCTGTTTATATAAGACCTTACAGCTCAAAGTGCGTGTCCGAGCAAATGAGAATCATGAGGTCAACGAAACTGACCAAATAGTTAAGAGACAGAAATGTGGCAAGGCACAGATCAGGTCAAGGTTCCAAAAATATTTCTGCTGCACTTGAATTTCCTAAGAGCACAGTGGCTTCCATAATCCTTAAATGGAAGAAGTTTGGGATAACCAGAACTCTTCCTAGCGCTGGCCATCTGGCCAAACTGAGCAATCGGGGGAGAAGAGCCTTGTTGAGAGAGTTAAAGAAGAACCCAGAGGCTGAGCTCCAGAGATGCAGTGGGGAGATGGGAGAAAGTTCTAGGAAGTCAACCATCACTGCAGCCCTCCACCAATCGAGGCTTTATGGCAGAGCAGGCTGATGGAAGCCTCTCCTCAGTGCAAGACACAACACAGCCCACATAGAGTTTGCCAAAAAAAAACACACATGAAGGACTCCCAGACTACGAGAAATAAGATTCTCCGGTTTATTGAGACCAAGATTTAACTTTTTGACCTTAAATTTAAGTGGTGTGTGTGGAGAAAACCAGGCACCTCATCACCTGCCTAATACAATCCCAACAGTGAAGCATGGTGGTGGCATAAGCAGCATACTTTCACACTTTAATTAGCATCATGATGAAATATGAGTGACTCACAAGAGGATGATCTTGCGGTTGATCTCTGGTCTTACGGGAAAAGGCGAGGGGAACTGCTGGCTGAGCAGGCTGTCACTCTGGTCCAGCGGTATGTTCTCATCATCTTCGCCCAGCTGCTGCTGCCATGTTGAAAGAGTCTGGATATCCACAAACTGGGAGCGAGCACCCAGAGGATCCATCCCCTGTGGCACAACGAGCTCACGCTGCACCTCCAAGCAAACAGGCTGCAAATAGAGGAACCCCCCAAAATCCGAAATTAGATGCTCTGATTATAGCCTGAGAGTTAACCTCTACTATGATGGAATTACCTCTTAGTTAGGACACAGCTGTGTGGAGGCTAAAAAATGTTTTCATTTATCACAATACCAAACATTTCATGTTCATTTTTTACATTTTTTGCCCCATATAAAAATGACTTGGTAAGATCAATCCCTTCCAGATATACGAAAGGTCATGAAAAAACAGTTGAACTTACCATTTCTTTCACTGTTAATAACACAAAGTATCTCTACCTGTTTTCTCACACTGAAGCTCTTTTTCCCCTCTTTGTTCTTTAAAATGTCAGAAAAGTTTGGATAAATAAAAATGTATTCAATCTCTGAAGCTACTCTAAATATTTGCAAGTTCATTTCAAGCAACCATAGGCCAGACAGCATTAATCAAATTATATTAATTTAAGTAACAAACCTACCAAGAGTCCTGCATGAAACATGATCAGATTGGAGGATGAGCTTCGAGCTTTATTAAATACGAGCATGAGAGCAGTCTCACCGTTTCCACAATCCAATCCAAATTATTTATAAAACACATTTTAAAAACAAAACATGTCTCCAAAGTGCTGCACATCAAAAATCAGCAATATTGATGAAAAAATAAAACAACCACAAGGTAGTGTCAGCCTGTCAAACTCCAGACACAAACCATTTAATGAGGAGCTCAGAGAAAATGAACCTTCAACACAATCACACTGAAACACAAGTTATAATAAACTTATAATTTTGATTAAAATGGCTGTTTACACAAATAGCTCATTTAAAAGTTACTCAACATCAAATCTGATTTTGATAGTTATTTGTAGAAGAAAAACGCCTTTCCACCTTCATCCAGACTCTCATGTTAGAAGATTTTCTACATTTCTGTGGTCATGCAGTTGTAAATCAAGTATGTTTCCTATCTGGATCCACTCCATAGACATAAAATCAACCACTTAAATCAACCAGAAAATTAATGTGTCAGACGACTAAGGACTGAGATCTGTGTTACTAGTACAGTAGTACGAGGGAGCTGGATATGATCAAATAGGTAATAAAAAAATAATAAAATAAAATACGAAAAAATAAAAAAAAGTTTGTGTTTGGAAAGCAAAAAAGACAGCTCTGCTACACAGAGACAAAATGTTACTCCCACAGTCACGACAGAACTTCCTTATGATCCCAATCGTGTTTGTATACGCTTCGAGGAGAAAAACGGTCTTAATAAATTTATTTATACAGAAATCAATTTTAGCCAGATGTGTTTTTCTTAGAGCAAAGTCAGCACTCACTTACTTACCAAGCCAATCTAAGCAGATGTCATGTTCACGCCAAATATGATAAAAGTAATAATTAATAAATCCTGACACAGCGACTAATAGAATCAAGAAATGTTGTCGTTTGTCTCAATTTTCATATTAGAAAGCAACGGAATTATATAGCTACCAGAAATTAGTTTAAAAGAGCCAGCTACCAGGGTTTACACACTTAGCATACATGCTATTAGCTGACTGTTGGTGCAAAATACTAGTTAGCGTCCGTAAGCTAAACAACATCCGGTTGTGAATTTAAAAATAAAAT
>CM047986.1:7064071-7092100 GCA_026261665.1 Melanotaenia duboulayi
TTTCTTTCTTTCTTTCTTTCTTTCTTTGCGTAGATGTATTAATGAATTTTACAGGCNTTCTTTCTTTCTTTCTTTCTTTCTAATAAATCTATTTCATCAAAGGTGACTTTTAATTCACATGAAAGGGTTTCAGATTAGAGAGAATGCAGCAACGGGTCCAAGCCGGGGTTCGCGGGCTGGCTGAGTTCAGGAGGTTTAGCTTCTGTATATGGACTCCTTTCCAACTCTTTTCCTCTTCCTTTTCAGACCACTGCTCTTTTGTTTATTTAAAAAAAAAAAGGTGATGTCTTAGTTGTGTTTACACAGGAATGAAACCATTCTAATAATTATACAGCCATTCCAATAATGCATGCTGGCAATCAATTGATAGTAATAACATTCCTATACTCAAACACTAAACGTGATTAAAAATTGGAAGTGCGTAGATGTATTAATGAATTTTACAGGTCTTATGTAATGCTCAAAACAGAACTGGAAAGCTTCTCTTTAGCGTGTGATTGAGGGGGTGATTTCCTTATTGGGAGGTTGCAATAATCAAAAGACACTACATGATGTAAACTGAAAGACTATTTTTACGTAAAATAGTTCAGTGGGGGAAATGTGATGTTAAAATGTGTTTCTTGACCTTCAATGAAAAAATACTCAACTATGAACACGCATAATCACTGACAAAACTTTACCTATAAGGTGTATGTTATATTTATCTAAATCAAACATCATTTATTGTTTTTCTGAATAACACAAAGTTTTATTTTGTTGACGTCTCACAAACAAGGTTCCGGGAAATTTCATTGTATTTTCTTTTATTTTTGGTAAATTGACTCCTCTAATAATCAGCTTCTAATCAGGTGACTACTAAGCAATAACACTTCCGGTATGGTTGCTCTGGGATCGTTGAGAAGTCACTGCATTTGTGTAAACTGCATATTCTGAGCTAAAATGATCTCTGACCATCTAAATTAAGGCCAAAAACTAATCGGATAAGATTATATTTTCCACATCGGTCACAAGTCAACACTTTTTTCCCCTCTCTGTAGTGTAGCAGACAAAAGTAATAGAATACGCCCAAAAATAAAGAAGCCTGCCCAGCAGTTTTTTTTTTCTTTGGTACTCCAAAACGACAATTTCCAGTATTATTTTGTATATATCTATGTATACTTTAACGGAAAAGTATGGTAAATAACTTTTCATTGTAAGTGTATCTCGGTGTTTTAGGTTTCCATCGGTGATCCGTTAGTTTAGCCTGAGTCTGAAACGGGCAGCACTAGGACGACAACACAAGTTAGCAAGTGGCTGCTCCCTTTTTAGAGGTAAGAAGAGGAAACTCAACAAACGTTTTAATAGTTCAATGAAGACAGAGACCGCATAATTGTATGGAACATTTACAAACAAGAAAATACGATTTGTTTGCTGTCGTGAATTTGGTTTAGAGGAGAATGTCACCACGTGGGTTGGGAAGCTGTCCGGTAATGTGAATTGTTGCATTCGTTTTACACTGCTGGGAGTTTTAGACGGGCGGAGGTTCATTCTTGTTTCGTTGATTAATTGTTGGATGGGCTTAACTCCATGTATGTGGGCAGTTTTGTTGAGTAAAACGAACGCTTCGTATACTGCACGGAAGAACGTGTAATATTTAGCCAAAGACATGTTAAAAATCTGCAGGAAAATAATATTAAAATATCATTGGTGTCCGAGATCAGCCTGGAGGCAGCACGGCTGCAGATTAATCTTTACAGTTATAAACAGACACGTTAAGCAGTCACATGTGTCCGTTTAACTTCACGAACCATGTTGTGTTCTTTGTATTTTACATTCACGTGACGAATAATTAAGGGATGCCTTGATATTTTTATTCGTGTCATTAAATAAAAGTGATTATAAAGTTACACCTGTACCTAATTAGTTAAAAGACATACTGTTTAAAAATTAAGTTGTCACAGGTTTAAGCGCCTGTGAATTTTCTAAAACTGCAGGAGATGGAAAAACTTAATTAAAACTAATAATAATACGAACAGCTGACTGGTGCGTTGGAAAACAGGTTTTCCACCCGATATCTCGTTTTTGGGCATGCTCAAAGTGGCCATCAGTATTTATTTTTTTTCTAAAAGAAACAGTGTGACAGATCATTCTGAAAAGCTGTGCATCACTTTGTTTATACAACTGAAGAGTTTTAAGGGAAAACGGTTGGGAAAAACAGAGAAAAATCTGCTTTTATAACTGGTTTTCCCTCCAGATCTTGGAGTCTGAAAGAAAGATCTTCAAGAAGATCTCAGGCTGCTTATATTGTTTTAAAAACTCATTAATGTATTCAGAAGTCAGTCCAATCTCTGCCTTTAAAAGGATCAGTAAGACCTGTGTGAGGTTTTATGTTAGAATAAGTGGTGAATAACAAGGTGCAAAAAAAAAGAGAACTTGAAATAAATGAATGAAAAGAGAAATAAAGCAGTGCTATTTGTAAATCACACCCCAGATATAACATGGAGTAATATGGGAGTAGCTCAGGATTGTACATTGTTTTCTCCTCCATCAGTACAAGGATTGCTCCACGTCTCTCCTGTCTTCCTGTGAAACAGAACTCAGCATCATCTCAGGCTGCTGGTCATGGGTTTGACCAAGCAGTACCTTCGCTACGCCGCCAGTGCAGTGTTTGGAGTCATCGGCAGCCAGAAAGCCAACATTGCATACGTGACACTCCGAGGAGGTGAAAGGGGGCGCTACGTTGCCGTGGCTGCGTGCGAACACGTCTTCATCTGGGATGTCCGAAAAGGAGAGAAGGTGAGACTTTAGCATGTGGTGTTAACCATTCGCTCCTCAGGAGGCTTCCAGTAGCAGCTGAAAGCGTGTTAACAGCAGTTTTTATCTTTCCCTGCAGGTTCTGATCCTGCAGGGCCAGAAACACGAGGTGACCTTCCTCTGTCCGTCTCCCGATGGACTTCACATCGCTGTAGGGTATGAAGACGGTGCTGTGAGAATCTTCAGCCTGCTGAGCGGCGAAAGCAACGTCTCCTTCAACGGCCTTAAGTCGGCTGTCAGCGTTATAAACTACGATGCACTGGGGGCGCGACTTGTCACTGGTTCCAAGGTAAGAAACCCGGGCTGTTCTGTGGTTTTCTGGCTCATCACTGGTTCCAAGGTCAGAAACCCGGGCTGTTCTGTGGTTTTCTGGCTCATCACTGGTTCCAAGGTCAGAAACCCGGGCTGTTCTGTGGTTTTCTGGCTCATCACTGGTTCCAAGGTCAGAAACCCGGGCTGTTCTGTGGTTTTCTGGCTCATCACTGGTTCCAAGGTCAGAAACCCGGGCTGTTCTGTGGTTTTCTGGCTCATCACTGGTTCCAAGGTCAGAAACCCGGGCTGTTCTGTGGTTTTCTGGCTCATCACTGGTTCCAAGGTCAGAAACCCGGGCTGTTCTGTGGTTTTCTGGCTCATCACTGGTTCCAAGGTCAGAAACCCGGGCTGTTCTGTGGTTTTCTGGCTCATCACTGGTTCCAAGGTCAGAAACCCGGGCTGTTCTGTGGTTTTCTGGCTCATCACTGGTTCCAAGGTCAGAAACCCGGGCTGTTCTGTGGTTTTCTGGCTCATCACTGGTTCCAAGGTCAGAAACCCGGGCTGTTCTGTGGTTTTCTGGCTCATCACTGGTTCCAAGGTCAGAAACCCGGGCTGTTCTGTGGTTTTCTGGCTCATCACTGGTTCCAAGGTCAGAAACCCGGGCTGTTCTGTGGTTTTCTGGCTCATCACTGGTTCCAAGGTCAGAAACCCGGGCTGTTCTGTGGTTTTCTGGCTCATCACTGGTTCCAAGGTCAGAAACCCGGGCTGTTCTGTGGTTTTCTGGCTCATCACTGGTTCCAAGGTCAGAAACCCGGGCTGTTCTGTGGTTTTCTGGCTCATCACTGGTTCCAAGGTCAGAAACCCGGGCTGTTCTGTGGTTTTCTGGCTCATCACTGGTTCCAAGGTCAGAAACCCGGGCTGTTCTGTGGTTTTCTGGCTCATCACTGGTTCCAAGGTCAGAAACCCGGGCTGTTCTGTGGTTTTCTGGCTCATCACTGGTTCCAAGGTCAGAAACCCGGGCTGTTCTGTGGTTTTCTGGCTCATCACTGGTTCCAAGGTCAGAAACCCGGGCTGTTCTGTGGTTTTCTGGCTCATCACTGGTTCCAAGGTCAGAAACCCGGGCTGTTCTGTGGTTTTCTGGCTCATCGCTGGTTCCAAGGTCAGAAACCCGGGCTGCTCTGTGGTTTTCTGGCATTTTTTGTGCTATTAATAATGTTGTGAATTTGGATTCGTTGTTGAGATGCCTCCCTATAGTCAGATTACAACATAAATAATACAAAAAAGTAAAAATGCTGGAGTGAATTGAAGGCTGTTGATCTGTTGTAGCTTGTGTTGATGGTGGTTGTGTTTTTCTCCTCTCAGGACACAGATGTGATTGTGTGGGACATCATCAATGAGTGTGGGCTGTACAGACTCAGGGGCCATAAAGATGTCGTCACACAGGCCTTGTTCCTTAAAGAGAAGAACCTCCTCCTCACAAGGTGACACCCCTCTTACCTGATTGATTAATTATTCATAAAACTGAGATAATCAAAGCAGTGTATTACAATAATGAAAGTTGGTAGTAGAAATGAATTTGGCTTGGATAACAGGTTTAGAAAAGCCAAAAATCCAAAGACAAAAGTTATTATTTAACCCTACTTGTCAGTGTTACAGCTCCTTGGTTGCAGACTGAAAATATTTTAGTTGCATACAGGTTAAACAAAAATATGGAAAAGCCAAACATTCCTCCTTTTGTCATCTCATATGGGATAAGCTGTGGGTGTATATTGCAGAGGTTTCTAACAACAGAAACGCTCCCATCAGCATCGCACTTCCAGCTTCTCACACCTTCACGTGGGTTTGGTTCGGTTTTAGTTGTTAGTACCGAAAGGCTAAAAGTCCTAATTGTGACATAATTTTATATAAAGTCCAACTTAATCTTGCTGAGAGAAGCTAAAGATTGTTAGGTAATAAAATAAGAAAATAGATCATCTGCATGATTGTTTATATTCATGTGGTTTTTGTTTTACATCTTTAAGCTTAAAACTATTAAAAAAGTGAGTCTTTCCAACTGCCTTCTTTACTAACAGTGTGTGTGTGTGTGTGTGTGTGTGTTGCTGTCCAGTTCCAAGGACACTTTCGTGAAGTGGTGGGATTTGGACACACAGCACTGCTTTAAGACCATGGTGGGCCATCGCAGTGAGGTGAGAACTTCTACTTATCATACACTCAGTTGTGGAAGTTTCCTCTTTAACAGTTGCTGCTTCTTCTCTACTTTCCCAGAGCAGTCTGTCCTTGAACGCATCAAGTCACCAGCCTGATCTACTTAGCCTGCACACACTAGATGAACATAAGAGTAACTNCTACTTTCCCAGAGCAGTCTGTCCTTGAATGCATCAAGTCACCAGCCTGATCAGAGTTCCAGCCATAACTCACAATCTGCTAATTAGCCGGCACACACTAGATGAACATAAGAGTAACAGAAAATATACTTGTATAATAATACAGTGTTAAAATCATTAGCATATTATCATTTTCTTTTTATATTTGATGCTGTGAACTTTGTCCTGTCTGATGCTAAAATCAGGACTGGAAGGGCAATAATTAAAACAAAGCCGATCTATTGCATCTATAAACTGTTTCACAAACAGTGTTTTTAAAAGAAGCATCTTTTAAAAACACCTCCAGTCCTCTGGCAGAACATCCCAGTTAAAGTGTTTGTGATTAGTGAAACCAGAAAACGGCCTTCAGGGATGAATGAGATGAGTGTGTGACGGCGTTTATTTTTCTGTTAGGTTTGGGGGGCTGTGCTGTTGAACCAGGAGAACCGGCTCTTAACCGGCTCAGCTGACAGCGAGCTTCGGGCCTGGGACATCACTTATCTGGAGGAGGTGAGGAAGACCACTTTCTGGAAGAATTAAAACAAACAGACCTCTAACTAGTGAATAGTTAACATTAAAGAATTTAACAGAAGAAAAACTCTTCTGTTTGAAGATGTCATGTTTTAGTTCCTACGTGTATTTGTCTCCTGGTGATGGAGGTCAGCGTATCAGTGACACAAATCCTTGCTTAGCAGTCTGTAATGTGAAGCTCATTAACTGCACTCGCTCACTTCCTGCTCAGAAAAAAGCCGAGGGTGAGCCCAAAGTGAAGAAGGGCAAAACTCTGCTGGACGATGATGACAACAATGATGATGAAGGGGAGGACGAAAGTCTTGAAGAGGTAGAGTTTCATGTAAATTAAATATTGTTAACTGAATGATCATGTGGGGTAAAGAAGTCACATCTCATTTTATCTTCTGTTTGTTTGGCTGTAAATTTTCTCAGCGCATCTTGAGCTGTAAGAAGTCCGGCTCCATCCTGAGAGAGGCCAGAGACCGAGTCGTCTCCCTGACGACAGACGCCAGAGCCAGAGTCATCGCCTGCCACGTGAGTGTTGGCGTATCCTGACAGCACCCCTCAGGAATTATTACCAATATGCAAATAAAAGCAGGTTAGGTTTTAAGTAAGGATATTTTGTTAAGATTTAAAGTTCTTGTTAGTGATGGGGCATCACTTTGGACCACACAAACGAAGGATGGGAGCAGCTAAATGACGGATGCTCTAGAACTGTCGTACAAAATGAGCAATTTCATCACATAAATGACCTAATATGTAAGATGTGCTTATATTAAATATGTGGTGCTCTCTAGTAGTCGTGTCTGTCATATCACCTGGAAAGTAAATACCTAAAGCTTATTGAGGCCTTTCACCCTGAGATGATGGGATAGATATAAAATGCATGTGTATTATAGCAGCTAAATAAGCGTCAGGTAGGCAGGAACAGTTAGCCATGTTTGCATTCAGCATGGTAATGGCTAAAAACTGTTTTAAGTTGCATGGATGTGAACTGTCCTGAGCGATGTCGCAGCGAGTGTTGTAGATGGGAGTCCATGGAGGGGAGGGAGCACTTCATCAGTAGCTGCTTGGCTTTGTTAAAATAGCATCCAAATAAGCCTCTTTGATTCATTTTTATCAACTAATTTAATGTGATTTTAACTTATTTTCCCCTCTCTTTGAAGAGTGCTGCTTGACAGCAGAGGTGAACAACAGCTTTTTCATGACAAGTTTATTTAAAGGATTGTTGTCTTTGCGTTTCCATTGAAACAAACACTGTTAAACCATTTTCTGTGACGACTGGCTGTCAGCTGTGTTTTTCCACCGTTTACAGTTTACATCAAGACGTTTGGAGAAGCTTTGTATTTCTTTTCATTTGTGGGATGTATTGAGAAGATGTAACATTGTTTTATCTGCACTGTCAGTGAGCATTGTGACTTGCTTAATTATAATTTACATACTACGTATCATCGGTTAACCTTCTGCATGTCTCTCACATCTGGATCAGGGCAACGACTCAGTGCTGGAGGTTTTCACTGTGCTGTCAGAGGAGGAAGTTCAGAGAAAAATGACCAAGAAGCTGAAGAAGGCTAAAAAGAAGGCAGCAAAGTAAGCACAGAGGAGATGGATGGTTGGTTTGTTTTTTGTTGCCTTTCATTGTTTTTTTTTTGGCACCCACTGATCCTTATTTTTTTTTTTTTTAAATAAGCTGCTGCTATGTTTGTTGACATATCTGCAGCAGTCAGATTGATATGCATTCTCTTATTAATCACTGCAGGTTAATTTATAAGTTCTTACAGAACCATTAGACCTGCTAATTTTTAAAGGTCCCATATTATGCAAAATTCACTTTCTAAAGGTTTTCATATGTGTCCTCATAGCCTGTGTATAAGGCTCCGCCTTTTAGCAAATGTGTGCTCAAATAGGTGAGTCTGATGTCTTTCCCTTTGTGACCTCTTGAAGGGAAATACCTACTACCCCCTGTAGTGGAAGCTGCCATTGACCCACCCCCCAGTTAGCTGAGCATGCGCTAAAATCACAGAGTAGGCACCAACGAAAGCCGGATCCTCTCCCAGAGAGGGGCTTGGCGTGGACGTGGACAGGCACCACTCATGAACATTTAAAGGTTCAGACACAGAAATAGTCCCTTCTCCAAAGAGCTCACTAGAGCTACTTTTGGAATGGCTGAAATTGAGGACCAAGGAATTTGGGGTAAAACACTTTGAAAACAATGCTGTTGGACCTCTGACACCCATATGAAATTGTTAAAAACATGTATGATATGGGACCAAGATACAACATGTAGACGCTTAAATCATCACCATGTCTTTATTCTCCTCCCCACATTGTCACCTCATACATGTCATTTCTTTACCACAATTTCTGGCTACTGAACAGCTGTTATACACAAATCTATTTGTATCAAGCTCATTTCAGGTCTTCATGAAAAGGCACGTTTATATCAGACTAGAGAAAAGAAATGATTGTGTTTGTTAGAATGTGAGTTCAACCAAAATCTTACTCAGTCAAACCTCTCGTACCCAGATAATACGGAAGAATTTTGAATATGCTCAACTAGACTCAAATGGGCCAACGCATGCAGAGATCCATCTTTTTGGATCTTCTTAGAAGTCAAATCTCAATTCCAGCATCCACACGTTTTTCTCTTTCTTCTGTCAGACAGTGAAACAGATCAGAAACTGACTGAAAAGATTATGTGATAACTTAAAACATTTTTAAAATCCTGATTTTATAATTGCATCATTTAACAAATTCACCATTCAGACAACCTAAAGTCAAAATCTGTGCAGTGAAAGTGGCTTCACTTCGAAATTCTGACAACTTAATTTGTCCTTATGGGGCAATGAAAGTTTACAAGTAAAACAACACAAGGTAAAGAAAAGAATACATTAAAGAAAATACATTTTTGCAGCCTATATATGAAGTGCAATGCGTGAAACATGAGCTAGAGACAACATTAGAAGCAGAATGTCTCTCACAGCCGTAGATTTGCAGTGTTGGTATTGCACCTACTTCTAAATCTGTTAGTTCACATGTTGAATCTGAAGTCCTCACACTGAAGCTCGTCTCGTTGCTGCCCCCTGCTGCAGAGCTCAGGAAGATGCAGGAGAGCAGACAGCCGAGCCGGTGGTGGAAAGGATGCTGAAGGATGAGATCATCAGGCTAACGAACATCAAGGCTTCTGCCAAAATCAGGTCAGTGTGGCGCAAACAACACACACAAAAGCAAAGATTTACTAACATAAATGATGTAACGCATCTTTTCTGTCCCCTCTCAGGTGGGTGGACTGTCTGTCGTGTGCAGGCGGTGAGCTGAAGGTGGCGCTGCTGCTACAGAACAACACTGTAGAAACATACAGCCTGAAGACTTCAGACAAGACTCCTACAGCCAATAAGACGGCTCGCCTCACGTTAGGTGGCCACCGCACCGACGTCCGCACGCTGGCCTTCAGTTCAGACAATCTGGCTGTCCTCTCTGCTTCTGGAGACACCGTCAAAGTTTGGAACAGGTGATTCTTCGTAGAAGAAGTTGCTGCAGGGTTTTAGTGTTGCTACGCTCAGTAAAAGATCATTCAGTTTAGCTAACTGTGGTTCCTCTGCCTCACACAGGTCAACTCTGCAGGTGATTCGAACCATGGCCTGTGAATACGCCCTCAGCTCCCTCTTTGTGCCTGGAGACAGACAGATCATCCTGGGAACTAAGGTACTTTTTGCTGCTCCGTCATTTTAAGAAGATTGTGTGGGTTGAGAGGACAGAGCAGCTTGTGAGCAGTAAACCTTTATTTATTATAAAGATGTTGTAAAGTTTTGTTTTTCCACATCAGAGCGGGAAGCTGCAGATCTTTGAGCTGGCCTCCGGAAGTCTTCTGGAGGCCATAGATGCCCATAATGGAGCCCTGTGGTCCATATGTCTGGCCCCAGACCAGGTAAGCCCACCTGCTGGTCAAGTATCCTTCCACAGCAGGGATCCTCAGTTCTGGCCCTTAAGGGCCGGTGTCCTGCAGAGTTTAGAAGTTTCCCTGCTGCAACACACCTGATTCAGACTCGGAAAAGCTCTACAGGAGTCTGTTAATTACCCAGTGATTTGAGTCAGGTGTGTTGCAGCAGGTCCAGGATTGAGGACCCCTGCTCTCCAGTGACATATATTGTAATAGCTTCTTACTGTTTCTAAATTTGTCATTGCAATTGGTTTCTAAATGTGACTTTTCTTTGATGTTTTATTTTGTGTATTCATATGTGTGTGCCCTTCAGAGGGGGATCGTCACAGGAAGTGCAGATAAAACGGTGAAATTTTGGGAGTTTGAGCTGATAAAGGACCAGGGGACTGGCCAGAAGTAAGTTATACCTTACCTTACGTTCTGTACGCAGCAGGCAGGCTGCTACATAAAAATGTTGTATTTTCCTCAGTGCCAGTCCAAGTTGTTTGGTTTTGGTCTGCCAATTGCAGGATTTTCTCACAGAAGGTGGAATTTACTTATAAGTTTTAATTATTGTGTCTTGTTGGGTCATTTCTTCTTGTAAAGTTCTTGACAAAAAATGCTTCAGTGGCATGGCAGATGATATTTTGTGTGTGTGTGATACAGGAGGCTGACACTGAAACACACTCGGACTCTCCAGTTGGAGGAGGAAGTTTTGTGTGTGAAGTTTTCTCCTGATCACAGACTGCTGGCTGTGTCTTTGTTAGACTGCACAGTCAAGATTTTCTACACAGACACACTAAAGGTACGTAGCATGTAACCTGTACTGTGGATATGTCTTGAGCCAGTCCTCGTTTCTTTATAATTTGCTTCCGAGCTGCAAACAAAAAAAAAAACAACACAGTTTGACATAAAATAATATTTTTGCATCAACAAGATGATTCCCAAAGAGTTAATAGTTATACATTTGGCAAATCTCAGTACAGTGTCCTTAAACGGAAACAGGTCAAGTGGATGACAAAAGAAGAATTATCAGGCCTACAAATAAACTCTCTACAGTAGATGAACAGTATCTGGAGGGTGTGTTCTTAACAAAATAGGAAAACATTCACCAAAGACCTGATGCATCTGGAGCTTCACTTGATCTGCTTTTGACTGAAGCATCATCAGAAATGGTGTCCATGGAAACRTGGCTGTCAAGAAGCCATTCTAAAGGAGGGCAAACAAGGAGRAAAGGCTGAGGTATGTCACAAGAACTGGACTGAAAATCAGTGGCAACCGGTCTGGATCCTCCCTAGAATCTGGACATCAGCATGATTACAGCAGTGWGAGATCTTCTGKACAGAGAACTAAACAAAAGGCAGAAACATCCAAAGAAGACATTTGGTCCTTCAAGAACCCTGGAGGATTATTCCTGAAAGACTACTTAAAGAAATAACAAAAAAAGGCTTGAGCTGTGTTGGTTTTAATTTACTGTATTTCCATTTCTGTTAACATATATTTCATTAAATCTCTGCAACTATTTCCAGTTTATCTGACAGTATATTAAGACACGAGGACTGGGTCAAGACTTTTCCAAAGTACCAGCATATAAATTGACAAATAAATCTGCATCCTAACTCCGGCTCTCTTTGCTGCTTCAGTTTTTCTTGTCTCTGTATGGACACAAGCTGCCTGTACTCTGTCTGGACATCTCACATGTGAGTACGCTCAAGATGCTGAAGTATAAAATCAGCCGTGTTTACATCTGAACAGTAAAGGTAATTCTGGTCAGCAGTGATCAGAGTTTATTATGGGTGGATCCTTTAAAGAACACTACATTATGTAAGTAGATGAAGCTGATTAGTAAAAGAAATACAGGTGGTGACGGAGGTTAGATTATAGCCTCTATGGCACCATGTGGTAAAAAAAAAGATTCACTGTTTTATTTGCTGTTTCATCTATTGCTGACTGAAGTTTCATGTTTGCAAACAATAACAAAACACACTCAACTTTTCAGAAATGTACTGCATACTATCAGGACAGACATCTTACCAATTTTAGGAAAATATTGGCTCATTTTGAAGTTTATTGCAGAAATATCTCAAAATAGTTGGAATACTAGAAGCATAAGGCTGGAAAAGTTATTGTCACAAAAAAACTGGAGGAGCATTTGACAATTATGTTAATCAGCAACATGACTGGGTGTAAAAGGAGCACTTCAGAGAGGCAGAGTCTCTCAGGTGTGAAGATGGACAGAGGTCACCAATGTGAGACGAACTGGGTCAAAAAGCTGCGAAACAATTTCAGAAAAATGTTCAACATAAAGTTGTCAAGACTTTAAAGATCCCATTGACTACAGTGTATAATGAAGCTCCTAAAATTAACAGTCAGACAAGGTCACGGAAATATTGTTTTATTTTTTTATTTTTTGTGTGTACGAACATCCGAAACAATTGATTTTCTTTTTTTTTATTCTGCAGGATGAGTTCACGTCTTCTTTATAAACACCACAAAGGTGTCTTTTTTTTATTATTTTTAGTGAAACAAGCCCTTTTTATGCATATTTAGTTTCTACCAGTATTCTTGCCTGTCTGCTACTCAATAGAAAAATAAATAGCTTTGTGCACCAGAATATAAAACTTCAAGAGTCTCTTATTAGAGGTTAAACAGCTGTTTTTCAGTTCCTCAAAGATTTTGGCCTTTTAGGATTTAAATTCTTAATTTTGTGGCAGTTAAAAAAATTGATGTTGCTCCGTTTTTTTTAGCAATGAAATTCTAGAGGAAAAGAAAAAAAAAGACATCTTCTTGATTTTTCCTTACAAAATCAGCTGTTTCAGGGAAAAATCAAACTAGGCACCAAATTGTTTTTGCAGTTTAAACAAGTTCAAAGTGAAGGATACTGAAACGCCGGGGGCCAGGTTGGCAGAACTGATGAGTCTTGTTCTATTTAATACCCATGAAAGAATGAAAAATGTGGATATGAAAGAAAAACTTGAGTTGAAGCTCAGTTTTAAAGAACCTTGCGGTTAATTTTTGCATGGATTTGGATTATAATCAAGTGCATTTAATTAAAGTGAAACATCCCGACAGTGGAACAGAGACCCGTGAGTCCATTCAGAGTTCGGTTTGATATTAGTCTCCAGCAGTGTGTGTGTGCGTGCGCTTGAGATGTTTATCATGCTGTGTTTCTTTTAACAGGATAACACACTCATCGCCACCGGCTCTGCTGACAGAAACGTGAAGATCTGGGGTTTGGACTTTGGCGACTGTCACAGATCCTTGTTTGCTCATGACGACAGGTACCACCCAGAACACATCTGACCCGACCCAGTCGTGAGTTTGCTGGAGCCGAACATGCGGCGATGAAGTCATTAAGTTTCCAGCTCTGACTCACCTCTGGTGGTCTGGGACTGGGATCTGATCAGATCCTGTTCTCTCGGGTCACTCTGACTTCACACCAGCTGCTCTTTCATCTGTTTTCTCCTGGATCGTCTCACTCTCCGTCCATATTGTTCCTTTCTGATCCATGTTATCATTTCTGTTTATTTTGCTCATCATTTCTTTCTTTTGACCTTTTTCTTGTGACGTTGCTTTTTTCCTGTTTTGCTTTCATTCCTTCATTTGAGTCCCAGCTCAGTTTCCTTTCCCTGTTTTCTCACTCTTCTACCTGTGGAGTTTTTCTCGTTTGGCTTGTCTTGACCTCCTCCTCTCTCATCCTGTTTGTTCCTTACAGCGTCATGTTCCTCCAGTTTGTCCCCAAGACTCATCTGTTCTTCACAGCAGGGAAGGACAAGAAGATTAAACAGTGGGATGCCGACAAGTTTGAGCACATACAGACGCTGGAGGTGATGATCTTCTCAAACCTCAAAGACAAAATATGTTCAGTGAATTGTTGATAAGCTGCAGTTAAAATGAAGTATGAGCTAAAGGTCTGACTGATGTGCTTTATTGCTGAAACCAGAACCTTTTATCTGTTGATAAAAAAAAAGGAGATTGGCGACTCAAAGACATGGAGAAATGTCTACAGTGTCTCTGTGTTTCTGCTTTAAAGGGCCACCATCGGGAGGTCTGGTGTCTGGCAATCAGCCCGAACGGAGACCATCTTGTGTCATCGTCTCACGATAAGTCGTTGCGTCTGTGGGAGAGGACGCGGGAGCCCATCATCCTGGAGGAGGAACGAGAGATGGTAAGATGCAGGACAGGGTCTACTATGGCCCCGTTTCCACAAGTGGAGCTGGGTCAGTACAGGACAGGTCAATACAACGGGCCTACAGGTAAAAAAAAAAAAGAGACGTGTGCCAGTCTCAAACTTATCGATCCAGCCCAAAAGGGTGGAGCTAGACACTCTGCTATCCATTGATTGGTTGAAAGAATCATCATTTCCTGTGTGACTCGGCACAAAGAACAAACCATTCTCATCTTCTGTTTCTGTTGCTATGACACCACGCCATTACACAACTTACATATCTATCGCTATCCGGTTGACATGCCACTTATCAGGTGTTGGTTCAGTCCGGGTTTATCGAACCGGACCGAACCAGACCCCTTGGTGGAAACGAAGCTCATCTAACATGAAACACACACAGCTTCTTTGTGTCTCTAATTCATGTGGCTTTTCTGGACTCACAGGAGAGAGAAGCAGAGTTTGAAGAAAGCCTGGGCAAAGGAGATGCTCCTGTGGTGAGATTCCTCTTTTTAATCAGACATTTTCACTCTGGCTTATTTCAGAAACTCCTGATGGAGCACATGAGCACATGAATGTGTTTGACTCTGCAGGTACCTGGAGAGACGGAGAGAGAGGCAGCACCTGCTGGCAAGAAGACTGTGGAGACGGTTAAAGCGGTGAGTGTTTTCACCTCTTCTGCCATAAACACTCAGTAACTCGTGTATTTTTAGACAAATTCAATTTCAGTATAAATCTGTAAAAGAACAGAATTAGAATTTATTTTTAAATAATTAATTAGTAAATAATGTTTAAATTAAAAGAAATGTATTTGGAATTATTAAAAAATCATTAACAGTAAAAGTATTTTACCATTTATTTGATTAAAATTATAATTTGATTTGTTTTTAATTACAGAAAAATATTCTTAGCAAAAAGGTCAAGTATAATAATAGAAACTGTGTATTTATTCATATGCCTTCCTTTTTTTCCAGTTTACTTTTAAGTGGAGTGTTGATTGTTCAAGACAAGACGCTGGGTTTAGTCTGCTTTTCTTTATAAATTTAACAATTATTTAAAAACTAACTAAAACAGGACTGGGAAAAGTAAAAGTAATAGCTGCTAATGAGTAGTTTGAGGGACAAAAACTAAGTAAAAAATGTGTAAAAAAAATACTTTTAGACAAAATGAAATCTATAAAATAGTAAGTCAGTGTAAAGAAAAGAAGTTAATTCAGATCAAGGTGAAATCAAATGGGAATGTTTGCCCCCCCCCCCCACGATACCAGATATGTCTAATTTGGACATTTCTAAATGCAAATGATCATCAATTAATAAAAATTGTTTTTTAATTTTATTTGAAAGATTTAGAACATTTTCTACACAAGGCTGATAAATTCACTATAAAACCTCCCCAGGTTTAGATGTTCCTTGTTGAGCTGGTGTGATTTCTCTGCAGGCGGAGCGGATCATGGAGGCTCTGGAGCTTTACAAAGAAGAAGTCAGGAAGATGGAGGAGCATAAATACGCCTGTGAGATGGCTGGCAAGGAGGTGGAGACATGTTTCAATTACACAAGTCTAAATTCAGCTTAGCATAAAAATCTTCTAAAACATCCTCTTCTGTCCCCCGACCCCAGGTTCCCCTTCCAAAACCCAACCCCATCCTTGTGGCCTTTGGAAATGTATCAGTAAGTGGAACAGTCAGAATTTGCGATACGTGTGTGTGTGTGTGTGTGTGTGTGTGTATATATATATTTCAGTAATATAGATAATTAAGTGTGTTGCTGTCCCTCTTGTAGCCATCCCGCTACGTTTTGGATGTAATAAAGAAGGTCAGATCGAGGTAAGAGCTGAATCAAAGTTGATGTAATTAAACTCCACCTGTCTGTATTCTGCATTTAAATACTCTGGCTATCTTTTCCCCTGTGGTCTCCAGTGAGCTGGAGGTTTCTCTGCTGGTGTTGCCATTTCCTTACGTCCCTGAGCTGCTGAAGCTCTTCAGCAGCTACATCCAGCAGGGTCTGGAGGTGGAGCTCGTCTGCCGCTGCCTGTTTTTCCTTCTCAAGTAAGACCTCCTAGGTTTTTATGTAATAGAAAGGGGTTTGTGTTTGGGTGTGTAACCACATACTTTGTCAAAAACTTGGTGGCCCATAGAATAAGCAAAAAAACTAAAAAATAGCAAAAAAAAAAAAAAAAAGCAAAACATAACTTAAACTGCTTTATATTTTTATTTTATCATGTACTCTTGAGCTATTTTATATTGTCACTGAAGTGGTGCACTTTTTAAATATGACAACCCTGCAGTAAAAAGATAAGGGAGCTTGATGTGACCATCTCTTTCTAGTCAAACACCTCTTCTCACTCCCAGAAGCAACCTCTCAGACGGCAGGTGTAGCCAAAGGGCTAGCACAGAGCGAGCTGACCACCCGGTCGCTGAACGCTACCTGATACTGCACAGCTATCTAAGAAACCAGCTAGGCTGTCACCAAACAGTAGCCGCTTTAGCTGGCCACCATACTAGCTGCAGACTGCTTCATTGTTCCATCGAAACCCTGCAGAACAAGGGAGCCATTTAGCTTGTAGCAGAGCTAGAGCGGTTTTTATTCAAGATATTTTCTCGTCCCGAAAAAGGACGGGGGGTCTGCGGCCTATACTAGATTTGCGTGCTCTGAACAGATACTAAAGACAGTACACGTTCAGAATGCTGACACATGCAGCTCTAATATGGTTTATATGTCCAGGAGACTGGTTCGTCTCCGTAGACTTGAAGAACACTAATTTTCACGTTCCTATTTACTCCCTCACAGAAAATACCTCAGATTTACCTTCCAAAGGAAAGGTTACGAATGTCTGGTGCTCCTGTTTGGTCTTTCACTAAGTCCACGGGTTTTTGTAAAATGCATCTAGGCTGCTATCGCTCCCCTGAGGGAGAGGGGGATGCGCCTGGCGACGTACATAGACGACTGGCTTCTTGCAATACAGTCTCACGAAGAGGTTCAGGCACACATCAGGGTGCTCACATTACACCTGGCTACTCTGGGCTTCACAATAAATTGGGAAAAGAGCTTTTTGTCCCCAACTCAGGACATCACGTTCCGGGCATGTCTCTCTGTGGAAAGGGTGAAAGCTCTTCGGGCTTGTCTAGCACTTTTCTGCAGGGGGGCGTGGCTAAAATTCAGACTGTGTCTAAGACTGGGCTGATGGCGTCAGCGCTGGTGGTGATCCCATTCGGCCGTCTGCACATGTGCCTGTTCCAGCGCTGGGTTGCATCACTCAAACTGAGTCCGACGCATCATGGTCTCTGCCGAGTCCTGATTTCGCTGACGTGTGTCCTGGCTCTGCGTCCTTGGGAAACGCACAGCATTCCTGACCACGGCCGTTGCCATGGAGACCGTGTTAACCAGGAAGGTTGTTACTACGGACGCCTCCATGTCAGGATGGGGTGCCACACACGAAGGCAGGACAGTGAACGGTTCATGGAGTTCACAGATGCAGTCGGTTCACATGCTCCTGGCGGTCTGATGAAAACAAAAAGAAAAAGGACTGAAACCTTTCATGACGCCGTATCTGCACAGCTAGAACGTCCCAACTTTTTCTGGTGTGACGTTGTTGCTGTTGCGTTATTCAACATTGTCAATTTAAAGTGTTAAATATGTGGAACCGGTCACAGCGCATTTAATTTGGACATTTGTCCAGAAGAAATCTCTTAGAGAACAGACATTTGTTCATTCAAATAATAAACTAATCTTAAAGCTCCTATCTTAAATTAATCATTTAAAGTGTTAAAGAAAAAGATCAAATTATAATTTGATAAGAAAAGCGGCTGATTCACAGGAAAATGTGAAATGTGGTCATTTATTCGGGTCCAATTTGGAGGATAAGTTGTGTCTGTTCACTGCACCTACACAAGGGTTAATTGTTCGGGTTTGATATGATTGTTTCCCTCCAGGATCCATTTTGGTCAGATCACCAGTAACCAGATGCTGCTGTCTGTAATCGACGAGCTGCGGACCAGCACGCTCTCCAAAGTGTCTGAAATCAGAGTAAGTGGCATCTTCAGAGAAAATCTGGGCATCAGTTTGTGACATTTCCTCACCCTGTCCTCTTTGCTCCAGGATCTGATGGGCTTTAACAGCGCCGGCCTCCAGTTCCTCCAGCGGGAGATCGAAAGCAAAGAGGACGTCACGTTCTTTGCCGACGCCACGGGCCAGCTGGAGGAGAAAAAGAAGAAGAGGAGGAAAAGGGAGAGGGCTGTCCTGACCATCGCCTGAATTATGATGAACCTTTTTTATTATTATTATTATTATTTCTGATTAGCTTTCATTTAAGCCTGAACCAGAAGGATTACAGTGTTAGTTTTTGTGACGTAATGAAACCCTGCCTGGTTGTAACTCCGTGATAATCAGTGACATTCTCTATTTTTCAAATAAACTCTGATGTTTTCTCACAGTACTTCAGGTTTTATAACAAATAAATCCTAACTGGCAGAAATAGACGTGTTTACACAGCAGTCAGTATAAAACACATTAATGTATGGTTAAGCTTTAAATAGGGTCATGTCATGTTAAAGCAGCACTCTGTCCCTGATCACCACACACAGGACGTGTTTGATTTAAGATGCTTTCTGTCTCACAAGCCTAAAGGGAGCCATTCAGGCCCAGAGCCAGAACCAGGCTAAAGATGGACTGGATGTGGTAGGAGTTTTGAAAGCTGCCAGACTACCTGAGCACCCGACCACCTGAGTGTTACTGCCCCTGTCCCGCGGAGCTAGTCCCAAGAAAAACTCCTGTGGTTCCAGCTGGCTTCACTACAGTCATCCACCACTTTATAGCCTCAGTAACTTGGGCTGAATTAATTGTGCCAAGGCCGGGTAGGTTTGTAGATAGGTTTAATATATAGCAGGGGAGAAAATTTCAATTCTCAGTTTTCAGCTCTGGGTATCACTCACTTCTAACCTTATGGACTTAAGAAAGGTTTCACACCCACATCAGACACTTAATTTTCCACAAGTGTGTTTATTTCCTGACCGTAGCCCACTTTTGGAATAATGAAATGAACCCTTAAAAACCCTGTCGCTCACTCTTCGTGTTTTAAAGTCACTGTGGACAAAAATCTAATTAACTCAGCATTTTAAAGGGTTGTAAAAAAAAAAAAACGTGAGTCAAGGGGGCAGCAGCTCTTAAAGAGACTGGATTTGGTCTCAAAGCTGTAAATGTCACACCTACCAAAATTAAAAATTCTTCAGGAAAATCCCAGGTTGCACCCTCACACACGTGAACAACACAGACTTTACATTAACATCCAGCTGTGGTTTATATTAGTCATCTTGTGATTAAAATGGAAAATGACCACGTTCCACTGGATGCTTTGAAATGTTAAAATATACTTCATATTAATTCTGGCCTACTTAAAACTATGTCATCTCTGTGACAGATTCAACAAGGTGTTGGAAATATTCCTCAGATATTTTGCTCCATATTGACATGACAGCATCACGGTTGCTGCAGGTTTGTCGGCTGAACGNCCATATTGACATGACAGCATCACGGTTGCAGGTTTGTCAGCTGAACGTCCATAATGAGAATCTCCCGTTGCACCACATCCCAAAGCTGCTCTGTTGGATTGAGATCGGGTGACTGTGGAGGCTGTTGAACTCATTGTCATGTTCTAGAAAGAAGATATGAGTTTGTGGGATGGTGCATTTTCCTGCTGGAAGTAGCCACCACAAGATTCTACACTGTGGTCATAAAGGGATGGACATGGTCAACAACAACACTCAGGTAGACTGTGCTGGTTAAACCATGTCCAATTGGTACTAAGGGGCCCACACACCATTGCACCACAAGCAGCCTGAACCATTCCAAGGCAGGAAGGATCCATGCTTACGTTGTTTACTCTCTTATTTAATCTCTCCTCACTCTTCTCTCCTTCAGGTTCATTTAGTTCTTGAGACATCCTTCAAAATGTTTTGTTGAAATTGATTCCAGAGTCACCGGCAGGAGGACAGAGAAGATGAAGCAGTACAAATGAAGTCATAGGACTCCAATCACTGTGGTATTCCTGGCCGGGTTCATCCCAATCACGCTGCAACTTATGTAAACCAAACAACATTCATCAGGCTTCGGATAAGCTTCTGTAGTGGACTTATTGGAGCTCTTTTTTTTAACCAAAGAGCCATCATCCAATAGCAACATGTTCTACACTGCGAGCTGTCAGAAAAACCTGATTTCCACATAAAACTCCTGTACTAAGTCTGCAGTTCTCACTTGTCTGTTTTTAGGGTTAGACAGGACGATTAGACCATTTAAAGTCATTTTAGAAGGACGATGACTGCACTTCATTATTTACATCCTGTACATTACAATTCTGTTCCCACTGATTTGCAGCTGGTCACAGATTCAACTGGTCTAGTTTTACAGTTCCTTTAGCTTTCTCTTCCTCATATGGAGCCATGAAAACAATCTTGATAAATGTTGTACAAAACACCTTCACATATGACAAATTTCCTGAAACCTGTTTAATGACCCACCCAGTCTCCTTTATTTTGCTTTGGTGGACCTTCAAACTCCAGGATAGGCGTAACCCACAAATATAAGACAGCAGTTGTTTTTGGTATGAGCAGGAATCAAGGATTAGCTGGATTCTTATCTCTGTGCTGTCGTTTATACATACTATTACCTTTATGTTTGTTGGTTATTTATTTAAAATCCTTAAAATTGAATAAATGATGACTTAGCATCACATACTGCAATGTATTGTCCAGATAATGCAATGGAAGAACTAGATAATGGGTCCAGGAAAATGTCTTTCATTCACTAGATGGCAGTCTTGCCTTTCCTTTAACATGTTTTATTCGGGTGCTTTTGGTATCCAGGCTCATTTGCAGCTCTGTGTTCAAAGCTTACACACACCTGCTGCAGTGCTCAGCTCACAGCGGTCGCACGTTGGGACCACAAGTCATAGATACGTGAGCCAGGGGAAGGCATATGCGCATGGAAGCACTTTTAATGCCTCATGGCTTTGGTCTGAATTTAGTCATTTCATAACAGCTGCCACAAAGTGACTTGTGATTAACCCCCAAGATTTCTCCAGGTCATTGTTTTCTATCACTGATGCTACACTTCTGGCTTTTGTAGATAGAGCTGTTATCTGCTGCAGACAAACGCGACATCATTTCATGTATAAGGAGCTGCAAGACTGCAAAACGCCCGTATTTACATTTGATATTACTTACTGTCCATTACATTGCTATCGAATATTAGTCTGTTATATAATGCAATGTCAATAATGAGACTTATAGATGCTGTGATGTGAGCTATATATGTAGATGAGCCATCTTTGAGTAGATGCAGGTGGAAACCACAGGCCTCCTCTTAGCTCTCAGCTGTTGGTTGAGTTTACACAGCAAGTCTTAAACCATCTAATTGAAGTGCAGGAATATAACAAGCTAGAAATGTGTGGCTTGATTATACTTTAGGAGTCCTTTCTACATTATTAAATTTAATGTGATCTTTTAAAACCATAGATAAACTGTATTTATTGAGACCCATTTTTGCTTTTGGTGTGAAACTTATTCTATAAAATTGTCCTTCAGTCATTTTTATTTCTGTTTATAAATGCATGTTATATTATATTGTGCATGTCAAATTACTATTGGCATAAAATGCTGAATCACTACTATTTGAGGAACATACCGCTTTAAATTGAGGATGAATGTAAATGTAAATGATAATCAATAATCTAACTTATTAACTAGTAATGCAGGACCGAGCCTTTTCACAGGCTAATATTTTCAGTTTCTTCCATAATTTTGAGATACTGAATGTTTTTTATGCTTTTCCTGAAGAAATGTTCGTCACTCTTTGCACCGTGTAAGGATGTGTTATTGTGATCATCACCACCTTTTTTATTTTTGAAATACACACACACACAAAAAAAAACAATACCTAGAATTTCAATTTGAGCCTGTGCATTTACTGTAGAGGCTTTGACAGTCATCTCTCCTGGTCCCACATCAGCAGGGACTGGAAATGAGATTTTGATGTCCCACGTGTTGGACAGAAAGTATAATTTGGAAACAAACACTGTGAATTCTGTCCAAAACATTTACTAAAATTTGTATTGAATTCACTCAGTTTTATTCTATTTTTATTTATATTTTTCCAATATAATAAACAAAACAAAACAAAATTTTTTGAATGTCTCTTTAAAACGAACAACNGAGCCAGTCTTTTGAATGGCTCTTTAAAACGAACAGTTACTCAAGATTCGACTCCCACTTTACCTAACGGCTAGTGGTAAACAGGGCGAGGCTAAAACAAAATGGTCGGTATGTGATACAAATACATCAAGAGTTATAAAGAGATTTGGGGGGATAAACCGAAATTGGTGAGGTGGTTAGAAATATGTGCATGCAGCCGTGTTCACATAAGAAAGACAGACCATTTTGCGGCATCATAATGATTTATTCCGTTCAAACACATGATGCATATAAATGCACGTTGCACGTTTTAATCAGAATAACTTTATCAAGGTCCATGTAAATGATGCAGGTCTGATCAGAATTTTAAAATAACATGTAAACACGGCCATTATTTTTCATTTTCATCCAATCATCCACAGCTCTTTATCCCACTGAAACCTTGATTTCTTCTGCTCACCTTTGACTTATCTGTATTTGTATGCCATTTCCTGTTTGTTTTTAGTCACAAAAATGACTCCCTTTTCTGCCCATTTCTTTTGTTGTGCATTTTCTGATTTTAAGGCCAATTTCTTAGACTTTTCTGCCCGTATGCTCTGACATATTCCCCAATCTCTGTGTATATTTCCCCATATGATTTCTTGAAGCTACATGCTCAAAATTTTAGCCGCAGTTTGCCACAATATGATAAATGATCATCTTGAAGGAGTTTATAATGGTATTGTTTCCACTGAAGGCTCTAGTTGGCATTTTTCCTGTCAGTCAGGTCTTTTTGTGTGCAGACATATGAGCCTCATTAACAGAATTGACAGCTTTCATCTTCCATCTCTGCCTTTTCCAACTAGATTGAAGCTGAGAAGGCGAGGGGAGAAGGAACCTTTGATAAAAAGTGAACTGTTTGTCTTTTAAATGATGTCACTTAAATAAGACGTGTAGCACGGCTGCCTTTTCTGTCCAATCTTCATGAACATTCACAATTTTTGTGACAACTGATATACTGCTTTTAATTTAACTCACGATGTTGCATAATATGTCATTTACACTTTTTTGATATAACAGCTGCCAAAAAAACTTCTGCAAAAGATATACTTCTATATCCTTTGACCCCCAGAGAGCATCCTTTCCACTCCTGAGTCATTTTAGGAACTGATGCATTCAAGCTGCAGTAAGAGGGAATGAGATGAAGAGGAAGAAAATACAGAGACGAATAGGACCAACAGCTTTTAGAGACAAACCAGCACATGGTTTTCTCTTCTTATTGGAGTTGTTGACAGTATGAAAAAGAAAATATATCCACATCTTTATCTATTAAATGCAAAGGTTTAGATTTTTAAATTCCTTCTATGAATGCTGGCTACTAAGTTTTTAATTCCTGAAATTATTTTCTTTATACAGCAGCTAAAATCATGAAAATGCTACGTTAAATACTACTTGTGAATTTTAATAGTATGTCCTAATTTGGCAGCAAGAACTTTTTTAGAACACTGAGGAATCGAGTCATTTGGGTTTTTAACTATAGCTCAGGAAATGTTGGGAATCCATCCCAGCACAAAGACAGAGAAAGTGGTTCTGGGAAAATCTGGGATTATGGTGGTAGTAATTCTAACTATTGCATTGCTTCTCCTTCCCATTTTTAAATAAAAATCACATTTTTAGAAAATGACAAACTTCATTTACTTTTCAATCTACTTCTTCTACTACTACTTCTACTATTACAACTCCTCTTATTAACAACAATAATTTTTTTCTTTCTCTACATTTTGAAACATGGTGTTATATTCAAGACACAAGCCCTGAGGGAAAAAAAAAGAAAACACAAAGGTTTATAGAGCATACAAGTAATGGTGTTCTGGAAGATTCTACCATTTACAAATCAATTGATGACAAGTGAGGGTGTCACAGGTGGGTGTAAAAGTGGGTCCACCAAAAGTTCAGTCTTTCAAGCAGAGATGAGTTGTGCTTTCAGTCATCTAATCATTAATAAGCTCAATAAATAAATCTCAAGGCAAGATTGCAAAGAGTTGAGGCTTTTATCATCTGCAGGGCATCGCAATGTGAGAAGGGATTCTGGAAAAATATGGGTTTGGGAGTACTTTGGGAAAAAACTTTTAACTCAGCAAAGTCTGATGCTGCATGTAGAAATTTAGGCTGAACTTCGTATAGAAACCACCAGAATGTTCTCTGGACATGAGCTCATGTCAGATGGACAGAACAACAGTGTGTATTGAGGTCAAAGTTAGAGCAGTCAATGTTTTAAGACATTTCTATGTATGTATATCTATATAGATATACACATAATAATTAAAATCAAATCTACCAGCTAGTTTGTCAAATTAACTTTGATCTTGAATATTTTTCAGCGGTGCATTTAGCTCCATCTGCCTACAATGACGTCTGCACCATCAAAACAGCTTTCAGTTAGAAGAAAAAGTAGCTTCAACCATCAGGCAGGCCATCCATCAGCCTGCCAAGCCACTAGTCATCCTAGTGATGGGCTTCGTGTTAAATCTGTGTCCAACACTCATGAATGAGTCCATACCAGGGCTGAGATATGAGGTGATGGCTCACTCTGATGCAGCGTAGCTGTAGTGTGGCTGCTTCAGCAGCAGCAGGAACGGGCTGGGAGGAGTGTGTGCCGGGCGTCCAGGCAGGCTGCTGAGTGATGAGGTGATGGCGTACGCGGAGACGGCCAACGGAGCACCATACCTGCTCACATACAGTTATGAATGTTCCCTCTATTTATGTTCTCTCAGTTTTTCCATCCCTCAGCTGTCCTCAGACTTCACTTCGTTCCTGATGTTTGTTTGCGTGATTATGTGTTTGTGAAATGCAGCAGCTCCGTGTTGTGATTTTTACCTACAAAACTATCCATGAATTTAGGATTTGATTAGGTTAATTATTTTCATTAGGCAAGTAAAACACACAAAACAAGCAACTTCTGATTTTTAAAGGTTCAGTCACTCTAACGGTAAATCTCCTGTGTGACTGAGGGTTCCTCTCTCTGTCACTTTTTATGGTTCTGCAGGCTGAAAAAGTCGTCACTGCACATGTTAAGGAGGTCGGCAGCTCACCCCCTCTCGTCTCAGTGGAAGAGGGAAACATGTTTTAATAACCAGAGTCTGTGGAGATCAGGGGATAGGAAACCTTTTTTTCTCTGATGTCAGCCCTTTGTGCTATAAAGCTACACACAACCTCATGCACATATGTACAACACACATAGCAAACCCATTATTCTGGAGCACACACAGGCGTTGGGTTATCAATGTTTTTTATAAAACACTAAAATATTCTCCAAAGCATGAGACAGCCATGAGGGTACAAACACATTAGACTTATTAGCTCCCCCAATGCTCTCCTTTAAGAGTTGTCCCAACAAATCCTCAGAGCTGATGTAATTAGTGATTTTAGGGCTCTGCACTTCATGTTACAAGTCATAAACAGACATTCAATACCAGGCTTTGAGAGAGCTGTTTATTCTGGAGTTTTATAGTCCATGCAGGACCCTACTGTGTTTATTCTCTGAGAACAATAATGCCACTATGCTCCTGGGCAGGAATGCTATTCATTTGTCCAATTAAACACAAAAAATAAATACAAAAAAAAAATCTAGTCAACTTGTTTGGCCCAGATTTTTTTGTTCCAAAAACAGTTTAACAACGGTGCTCTGCAGGGGATTTAATGGGTGATGTTGGCTGCTCGATGGAATGACACTCAATCTGTTATTATCTTTATATACCATGGAATAAATGTGGATTATTGCAGTAAAACACAGATTGAGAAAAATGAGAAACATTTGTTTAGAGCATTAAAAAGCAAACTTGCTGAAGTAAACAAAAATCATCTTAAATTAGTGTGAAAGTTGCCAGGATTAATTTTGGGTGGTATTCAAATCAAATGTGGCAGAATCTGCAGAAAAAATAATAGTTTTTGTCGGGAACAAATTGAGGGGAGCAGAGCCGTTTTATGTAACACGAAGTTGCTGCGTGGTCACTGTTAGAGCCATGATTTATGAACAGGACGCTGACCCACAATCCTCCTGACAGACATGCAATTTCCTGTGTGAGAAAACACTAACTTAATCCATACAGCAAAAAAAAAAAAAAAAAAAAAAAAAGAAAAGCCACAGACAGAAAGTATTTGTACATGAATAATAGTCAAACCAGAGGAGACAGTCAGAACGTCTCCGAGTTTTAGCTCACATTTTCCTACAAAAATCTCTGACTATTTTCATTTAGTGTATGTCCACTGAATAACCATAAACACCAACGCCACAACTCCTGCGCAGTGTTTACTTATTTCATGCAATTCTACAAATCTGGATGCTCACAGCGCACGTGTCAAAACACAGGGTGACTTTTAAAACTTAAATAGAGACATGAATACACATTTTCCAGAAACGTATTTCTAAGCACGTTGGTTGAAAACTTTATGATGGTTATAGTTAGCATTTCAGTTAATAAATGCCTACAAAAAGAATCAACAGCAGAAGGTTGAAAGTCTAAAATACAACCTGAAACACCAGTAAGATGGAAAAACAACCATTTAATAACACCTGTTTTTGAATAGCCACCTGTCTACAAAAATCACACACACTGCTTCAGTCTTTGTCTCATTGAGAACACAAAGCGTTGTAGTTCAACAGAAACCCAAACACATGGCCAATTATCAACATGTGTACACTCGACTGAACCAAACATTCTCCAGGGCATCATAGACATGATCAGTAGTCCATCCTGGCAGCCATATGCAAGGCTTTGTGTTTGGTCTAGCATTGGATCAAGGTGTCAAAACTACCGCGGACCCAGTCAGAGGAAACAGGGAGTTATCAGACAAAATGAGAAACAATGTGAGGAATGCCTGTGAAGTCTGGTCAGCGGTAAAGCCCCCCATCTGGATGAGGTATGACACTGAAAGGGCAAAGGTCAATGACTGTTTTAAGCCTTTAGCATGGATTTGGTTATTAGTTTGGAGCAGGAAGCGAGCGCGTTATGGATGCCAGTAAAAACTCATGATTGAGTTATAAATTATGGAGGGATAACTGCAACAAATACAGCTAAGGTGACTGTGCAAAGCTGCAATTTAAAATGCAAAAAAGGTGTAGATGCTTTACAGGCACGCATTCTATCAATAACGTTGAGGAACATGACATCTGTGTTACGGGTTGGTGTTAAAGATGATATCATGACCATCTTGATTGAAAAAATAATACTAATATAGCCAAATGAACTGGTGAAACCACACACTTGAATGTTTAGGATTGCTACCTACAGTAAGCATCTTTTGTTTGTTGATAATGTCAGCTGTGCATGTCCTCATAAATTGGTGCTACACATATGCAAGATGCAATATGGAGGTGACCAATAAAGGAAGTGTAGGGGAAGATAATATTCAATGTCTTATTTTTATCGGTCTTAAATGAATGAATGAATTTATTGTCTTTGCACAACATTTACATCAGCAATCATTGGCAGTGAAATTCTTAAATCCCAGGCTCTCCTAACAATGCTAAAAGAATATAAACCACAATAACAAAAAGCAAGAATACTACAAATACATTATACAGTAAAATATATGAGTAATAAGAAGATGCTGTTATTTGAAAAATTTATTATTCCCCTAAATGTATAGTTTGGTGCAGCCGATAAACGGAGAGTCCTCAGGAACAATAGTCTGGGATCGAGGGGTCGAGCCAAATTTCCATTAAAGCAAAAACGTTGCAGATGTTAATCTCTGTTGAAACGCCATCCTGCTCTGAAGTTCATTCAACTTGTTGTCCAATGACTGAACATTTGCCCGAAGAAAACTTAGTAGAGGAGGCTGATTCCTTCATTCCTCACCCGGACCA
>CM047986.1:7099093-7115923 GCA_026261665.1 Melanotaenia duboulayi
GTCACGTTGGGCTTTTATGGGTTAAATGTTATTTTTAAAAAAGAAGGTTAGTGTAAATATCAAGAGGTTTTTAACATGTCTTCTAAAGGTTACAGATTAATTAAATAAAACAAATCACAATTTGAGTTTATTTCACAAGAATTAGATCTAACAATAAACCCAACCTGCCTAATTTGTAGAACTGGTTACGTTAGCATCTTAACATTAAAATTCTTCTTCACAGTTCTCTGTTGAGGAATTTATCAGTCTGGACATGTGAGGAAGGGTAGTCATACTTTTACAGCGTGCAGTCAATAATAACCCTTGAATATTTTTTTAAGCCTTTTTTCTTGACGTTAGAATGTAAAATCTTCTCAGCTGTCAGTGTCAGTCTGGAAGTGTTTGTTAAACTTTCATCCTTTCTTCCACTTTCTCGCCTCTTCTTCCTCCAGTACATCCTTCTCCACCTTTCTGGTCCCTTTCTGCACCATCACTCCCACCTGATCCTGTATATGGTTTATGCTTCTGTTCATCAGCTCTCTCCCTGTCCTCCTTCTTAATGACAGATCTCTGCTAAGCACCTTCAGAAATGGCTGATATCCTTTTTTCCCACTGAATAAACACTGCTAGATTTCATCTCCAGTGGCTGCCGCTAAGGACCCGATCAGATGACAGGAAGGGAAAGAAAAACAGATGAAATCTTTTTTTGAAAAAAGCTCCTCTTTCCACACTTGTTTTATCAGCCGCAGGAGACAAGAGGAGAAGGCTTTTCAGCTGCTGCAGAGATAAGATAACCAGCATGTGTCAGAGATCATTGGATAAAAAGGCTAGAATTTCTTCTGGTTCTACTTTCTCTATTTACCTCTTTTTTCCCATTGCATACCTCTTTATCTTTCAACATCTCTGGGTCTTACTATCTGACTACCACCCGCTCTGAGTCCATGTCCATTATTAAAGAGCTTCAGTAGGGGTTTTCACTTCTCTCAAGTAACATTTTGTTTGGCTAACATGCTGTTGCATGGGTGATAAATCTTCCTTCATGCTCACAGCGTCTCTCATGGCTCAATTACACCACCTTGGCAGCACATTTTATTTCATATCCCCAAATTACTGTGTTGAAGAAATCTAAATCCTTCAGACATATCACTGTAGTTAAAGTCCAGTGAATGTCCAGGGTTATTCAAGGCCCTCATATTTCAGCCATGCCTTAGCTGCAAAAGCACAACCAGCTGATGATTTAGCTACTGTGTTGAGGTTTATGTGTAAAGTGGAAATTAAAAGATTTTACATGAGGGTGCTCTTGAATGTGGCAGCGTGGAGTGTTGAGAGGGTGAAGGACCACAATCTGCTGGCGAGTCCGGCGATGGTGGGGATGTCCCAGGCAGAGCGCCATCGACTGGCAGGGGGCTCATACTAAAGTTGTATCATTCCCTGCTTGAATAGAGTATAATTTTACACTAGAGGAGATTAACCAGTCATATCATATGAGAGCGTCATGTGTTTGATTTGTAAAAATAAAGTGTCTGTGACATCAGCACTCCTTTCATTTCCTCTTACTACACACTTGTGGGACATATTCTGGTAGGTTTGGTAAGAAGATCTTGTTCTGCAGCAATGGATACATGCAGCGGTTGCACAAATGGGGGAGTAGGGAGGAGCAGGGAGAGGCAGAAGATGAGAGACAGGGATGTCCAGTCCTAACGAGAGGCTGTAACTCATGTCAGAGAGGAGAGTTGTGAGTTATGACCTTTAAAGCCACGTTGGGGTTAAGTGTTTTCATTCCCAAACCAGCTGACACTCGACCTAAGGACTGCGTGGACAGGTTGATGTGTCTGCACTGTAATTTATGGCCATGATCATTGTGTTTGTTATTTTTTCCCCTCTGAACCTCCTCCGCACTGCATGCCTGCGTCCCACCTTGTCTCCAAACTACCAGTCTGCACTGTAGCTTGACAGGCTTGGACTTTCCTTGATGTTTTCTGGTGTCAGGTTAGAAGATGAGATAGAGATGAGATAAGACGGGTAATACTGACCCAGGCCCTTGGCTGACATTTGGGATTTTAATTAGTATGAACAACCCTTTACACTTGGACCTTCTTGTGAAAGAGTTGGTTTCACTTTGACGTAATGGACCAAGAGGTTAAGTTGTTTTTGATTCGACTGATAAGATGCTCAAGCGTTGCGAGTGAAGCTCTTTGCTGCAGTTGGTTGCGTGCACTGGCAGGGCTTCAGTCATTTGCTTGACGACAATTTTTCCATGACCTGCCAGTGTGGCTCTGCAGTCAGTCACTATGTGCAAATTTCCACCTTTAAAAAACTGGGCTCATCACCAACTTAACAAACGTGGGAACGGATGGTAGAGGGAATGTTTTTTAGTGTTGCTAGCTTGATGTCTCTGTTGTGTGAATTCTCCTCTCTTTTAAGGAAATTTATGGCAGCTGTCTGACAAAGTGGACCAAAAACAGGTTAAGGCTTTTGGAAAATAGGAAAAACACAAGGTTAAAATGATGTGCGCTTTTTGGAGCCACGGCTTTTTACTGAATGGTTAAGATCATACAGTATCTCTATTTATTGGCCATTTCATTATATCTGACTTCAACTTCAATGTATTGATAGAATAAATACTTATCTAGTGTTAAATGTTTGTCCCATAAAGAATCCTTGAATAATGACTCCTTAGCTCACACTTTGACAATGCTTTTTACAGATCTGTTCCATCATATTGCAGAAAAAATGAGCCCCTCTCTACGCCACTTTGCTCATTCAGAAATGAAGCAAACAAGCCAACCTAATCCCACACTGGTGTGTCCTTTCACAAATCATTATAGCATTATGAAATGAGAAGTGGTGGGATGGTAACTCGTTAGAATTTGAATGCAGTGTAGTCTGATATACAGTATTCCTCATATCATCTCATCAGAAACAACTAGCGCACAATTTACACACAAAGCTGAACACTATGTTAAAATATTAAAGTTGTCACATTTTAGTTTCTATAATTCAGGGCTTATTGTTTAGATATTTAAAAGCTGCAGCATGTTAGATGGATGAATCATCCTAACTTCACACTCTTTGTGATTGATATGTCAAATCACACACAAGACCTAATCTGTCATGCATGGCTCAGATGCATAATCGATGTAGATTAACTGTGACCCCACTCATTTTACCTTTGTTATTTTACAAATCAAACTTCTCCACAGCCAAGGCACATACTGTAAGTCCCGGCTGGAAAGGGGTATGTAAACAGGGTGTGTGTCACATCCGCACCTGGCTCTGCTGCACACCCACTCCAGCCAGGCATCATCGTAGTCAATCCCCAGAATACTAACCCGTTACACCTGTGTGCAATCTAGCCACCAGGCTTTAAATATCCCAGCTTTTTGCTCATTCCTTGTCAGACCTCGTTTCCATGCTGAAGGACTTTCCTCCTTGCCCTTTCCCGGTCCCGACTTCCCAGGCTCACCTTTTGGACTCAAGTTTTGGTTTCCAAGATTCTACTGTTCAGTAAGCTCTCTGTGGACTATTAGGAATAAATCTTGTCATACACTCTGCTTGGTCTCTGTCAGGTCCTTCATAAAACAGTGTGCAGGTTTCTAATGATTCCTCTGCTGGTGGCAGTGTGCGTGCATCAGGGTGGCCCCTTAATATAATGGCAGTGGAAAACTTGATTTTATTCCCAACAAAAACAACAAGGTAAATATTGGTGAGCTGTTGTCAATCTGATACTAAATTCTAGGTTTTTATGTTGCCTTCAAGCTTAAAATGGTGCAACGGGTAACATCTGTTAGCCTAGTCAATGTTAATGACATTGAGACAATGAGCTGTGGTGTTGCTGAGAGTGAATGACTCATTTTGGAAATTTTGTGAACGATAACGTTATTTGCTCTTATTGTTTATTAGAACTCTACAATGAGACTGTGATGAGTGATGCTGCCCTCCTTGAAATGATAGTGTGACTCTTACACCTTGGGAGATGTAGTTTTCTTTTTAAAATTATCTTTATGTTCACTGTTCTTGCTTTTAAGTAGCCTGATGTTTATGTTTTTAAACACCTGAATGGTCACTAACTGCGTTTCAAGACATGGACTATATTTCCATTTTTGGTCTGTCAGTGTGTCTGGTTAGTATGAACACTACTTATTTAGCTAATAAATGAAAAATAGTTGATTTATTTGGTTTAGGATCACTTAGTTCTGTCACAGCTGCTGTTAAGCAGAGACAGTTGACAATCACTAAAAGCTACTTTTGTACTGACGAACTCTTCAATTTGAGTCGTTTTACAATAAAAAGCAAGACATGTTTCCTGTTAATTACAGTTAATTACAGTTTTGTGGTAAACACAACAACAATCAGTGGTCCACTCATAATGTTTCCCAGTGTGTGTCCACATGTCACACATGTAAATGGCCTCCTCTTTATTTTCAGGCCAACTGCTGGTGGTCATTCTTGCTTTGCATCTCTCACCTGCACTCTTGTTTATTTCTTTCCTCTTATCACCCACTCCATCGCTCTCTCCATCAATTACTGCCTTTCCACATCTCAATTTCCTCCATTCCTCCCTCTCGTACTACACGTCTTTCTCTAAACCGCTCTCCACATCTCAGCAGGAGAGCAGAGATGCTGAGTGCCGAGCTCATAAATTTGGCCTGGTGTGAAACAGAAGATGGCTTCCCAGGACGGCTGGGAGGTTTTTCATCACTGGGGCCTTTTTAGTGCCCTCCACTGCCACAGCCACATGTCACCAAACCCAAGCTGCAATGTGTTTATGTGTGTGTATTTGGGACTTGGAAGTAATAGCGTGGGAGTGAACTGCAGGAGGAAAAAATGCCAGACAGAGGATAAATCTAAAAAGATGTGAAGGCATATTAATTTTCATTTGTACAATGTTTAAGGCAGTTGTTTGAAAATAATTAGAAAGTTATGTAATTTAATAAAAAGATCAACATGCAGTCGATGCTAGGGTTTTCTCATCAGGGTGCCAACAAATAAACACAATTCGGGAATGACACGTCCTACGAGGGGCTTTGCATGGCAGAAGGACAGCGCCATTCCCCAAATTCCAAATGGGTGATCTGGTGTCAGATGGTCCTGACCATTCAGTCTTGGCCCCCTGAGGGATGGAAAGTTTATCCGGTTCTGCGAGAAACACGAACATGGCAGCCGATAAGGTTCTCTGGGACAGCTGTGGCCTAATCTCAAATCCACACCAGCCGTTATGCAGCGCTGGCAGATCGGAGTCAGTCATCTGATAGCGTTGTGAAAATGACACAATTTGTTTAAAGATACATACAAATTCAATGAGTTGTGCAAAAAGAGTCTGATTATGGATAATGACTAGACAACTGAACAAAGGAACTGAGGCAACAAGCCATGTTTATGGTTATGATGATGTCTCCAACTTCTCCAAATTGGTTTTGTAAAACAAAAAAAAAAAAGGAAGAACTTTAAGATCTGTTGCTGTCTTATAACAATCTCCAACCACCAGTATGTTCACCAACGCTGGAGCAGTAAGGTTCTTTGGTGTTGTTTAAACCTGTTGTGCATATGTCACATTTAAACAACACATTTGGCAAATGCATGAAAATCTTTGCCATAGTGTTGACATCACAGTTTGCAGTTAGCTTGTGTATAGCCCAATTCAGCTCAACAAGGCAATAATTCTGACGCCTGTATTTCTTTATCTGGTTAACAGGAAGCCTGACCAAATTCCTTCATCCACAGATTTCTGCAGGTTGATTCAAACCAACATACGTTTTTAGATTTTTTCTTTTCTTTGGTTGTGTTCACTCTGCAATTCGGTGCTTTAATGGACAGCTGGTGGTTGGCAAATGATTCAAGTTAGAAAAGTACCTACTCCAACATAAAAGGTTCTATGAGTCTACAGTTTTCAGATTCTGTGGTGTATACACAATACAGAGGGGATTTCTTTCAATAGTTCAAAGAATAGTTTAAAACACACTAATTTCAGAAACAAGAGGAAAGAGAACTTGATGCATGGAAAGCTATGATCCCTCCCCAGAGAAATGAAGTTTCTCACCTTATCAGTTTATCCTGTCCCGTGCCTAACATCATCTTTACTCTCCCTCCTCCCATCTGTCCCATGGGCAACAGGCCCACAATGATCAAAATAATTACAAATGCCATTAAAGGTAACTCTGGAGACGTGCTCATAATCACATAATAGTCCAAATCATGCAAAGGTTACAATTTCCCCCATGTATTTTTTTCATGGTGAACTGTGGAAGTGGCCAGCAGGTGTACAGTACAGTTCACTAATTAGTCTCAATAGTCCTTAAGAGGGGCTCAACACCCACCCAAATCCAGTCAAACACCCACTTAGCATTTGTGTACATGCAACAGAAAGACAGAGATGGTGAGAGCAGACAGGAATAGAGGAATGCAAATAGACAACTATGGAGAACAGACAGAGGAGTTGATAGAAACTAATATGAGCCTACCATTCCTGTGTGTGTGTGGGTGTGTGTGTGAGTGTGTGTGTGTGTGTGTCCGTATACACCAAGTGATTTATGTGCCACTTGAGATGTGGACAGCAGAGGGGAACAGAAAAGGCTAAGTCAAGATTTTGACTGATTCGGACAGGGACAATGAAGTCTCTGAAAATGGATCTCTTCGGGACTTTTTGGTAAAAGTCACTTTAAAATGAAACGTAACGTGACTTGTCTTCCTATGTCTACGACCGAGTGTTTCTCAGAAGAAATACCAAAACATTTTATGCATGACTTTGATACAGGAGTTAGTTAAAAAAGGAGACAAAGCAGTAATTCTTTATCTAAAGATAAAAAATTTATCATCATAATTACTTTAATACTAGTAGTTATTCTCATAATAATACTTTTATTTGTGTACATGCAATACAATCATGTTTGAAGTGTCTTACATAAGTAATGTTTTTCATCTTGACACGTAGACACAATTGAACAAAAAAGGGATTTTTTTTTTACTTAGTTGTTTTAGTCGGACAGGATACGATCGCTCACATTCAATAACCCACGGGCCCTGATGGGGAAAGTATGGTTCATATACACATAGAGACACAAGAATGTAAATTATCCCACTGACAGGTCTATGAAAGCAATACTCAGATTTAAAATTATCCCGCTGGTTGAAGGAGTTGATGAAGCCTGAAGCTGTCATAGTTGTCACCGTCCTCTTGGCCTTTCCTCTGTCTCCTCTTCTTTGCCCTCCTCTCTCCTACATTTATCCAATCGTTCAACACCATCCAAGTGGCTCCTTCATCTCCAAACATAGCAATGTCTTCCATTCTCACATGTTACATTTGGCGGACACATTTAACCCAAGATCTTTTTAGCTTCATGGCTTTTACATTTTTAGTTTAGTTTTCCCCTCACAAAGATGTGGTAGAGTATGAAGATGAGTGCAATTCAAATTTCCTCAGTCATCAATCATTCTGGGTGATTTCAATCCCATATCTATACTCTGGATATGGTTACTAATCGGATCTCTTTTGTTCTGTGTTGTACCACAGACAAGAAAAATTACAATGAGAACGATTTGGAAATGAAAATTAAATGGCTTCCAGAAATTTGTCGACAACGACGGAAATATTAAAGAACTCTTGAAACACTTATTCACATGTAGGTCATATATTTAGAAGGATTGGAATAATTCTTGTTTATTTCTGCTCTCTTTTAAATCAGTGAATCACTGACTTTCTTTAAAGAAATGTTTGTTTCATTGCCACTATCCGGGGCAGCTTTTCTTAGCCTTTGCCTCCACCACATGAAACAGTGTTAGGACCTTAAACTCACCTTAAATATTGTCTGAGACAATGCTGAACCCATGGCAGAATATGAAGTAATCTTTGGACTTGATTTTAAGTGACACAGAATACAACAAGTACATTTTTTATGGATAAACTTTCAAACCCCTACATAACAACAGTGTGTTCAGTCAGAGGCTTCTTCAAAACAGAAAGATTCAGGAAGTCATTCTTGTCTACATCCATCACCCCTTGAAGCAATATGATTGACAATTGTTTATTTCTTTAAAAAAAATACTGCAGTTTTATAATTTCACTCCTACCTAATTTTCCAAGTAATTGTCTCCCCATTTAGCAGTTAGGATGGACATTTTCAATTAGTGTCTAAGAGCAGCTTAAAAGAAACATACAAATAACTTGATATGATACAAAAAGATCTAAACATTAGTATAAAAAAAGTGACCAAGAGCACAGAAAAGAAGGGGTAATGTATAGACATCCCATAATTTATAAATGCAGACAGGACTGTTAGCCAAACTCGACAAGTTATGCAGTTCATATATCAGTTGCTTGAAATAACTGAACAGGCTTTCCGTTACGTTAATTTATACTCCATAGTTTGAAGTTCGATTGGTTCTAGTTTAATTCTTCTTTTGCAGTCAAACTGTAAAAAAACATTTGTTATGAATTCATTTTTATTGAAACCCAAGCCTTTACATATAAATTAGATTATTTTTCAAATTTTAATTAGTAGATTTTCACAAAACTTTGGTAAGTTTGGTAAAAAATTTGAGTGGCAATTTAGTTCTGTTTCTGCAAACTGATGCATGCAGTAGCGACAGCACATTGTAGATGATACAGTGAGACATACAAATATTAATAATCAGACTTTTAACCTTTCAAAGTGTCTAATAACCTCCAGCAGGCCGCTGCTGACCTAATAACTTCAGCAGTTTCAAGCCAAACTCAAACAAAATTACACACAAGCTGCTCCAACAATGTGTGTATGTTGGCTTATTCAAATAAGACATCATGCTAAATCAAAACCCATGCTACACAAGCTCTCTTTGTGCCTCTCGCTGACACACACACACACACACACACACACGTACACACCCTCACACAAACACACACACACACACACCTGCTTGTCTGGCTAACAACTAGCAAGCCAAAGATCATAGAGACCTTTTGTCAAACTAGGAAATTAGCGCTGGCTCTCACTTGTTAGAGACCCATTGTAGCATTAGCACATTGTCATGGCCACTGAGACTTTTCACTTTAGCACAGTGTCACTTCAGCTATAACATCTGCCCCTTGAGAGGAAACACATTTACATATTAAATATGTGAAGCGCAGTTTACAGGACTTGAATGCCAATGTTGGGACAGAAAGAGCGCCAATACTGGGAATGTGATTGTGGCATGAAGTAAAATTAGCCTTATAGAAACCTTTCACTAACCATAAGGTATAACTACTTCTTCTAGAAAAGGGAATAGCTAAACACATGAAACAGTACCTCAAACAGTGTTAAAGCACTGATATCCAGTGCACGCCACCGACAACCTGTGTATTAAAGACAAAACATTATCCATAGCATTTCTACATTTCAACACCAGACTACATTTCTATAATTTGTATTTATAGGTAAGTTAAGATTAATTAAACATTTTATGTTTAACAAAAAATATTAGGGGCTCAGATTAATTTTTTTTGTGTCTCTACATTGTGTTTATCTTACTTAACTAAATTTGATTAAAAATTGCATTGGTCTTCCTTTTATACACTGCTTTAAATTAGTTAGTTTAATTAGATGGAAGAGAGATATTCTTTCCTAAGAACAGAATATAAAAATGATAATGAAAATTTCTGCACGTTGTGTCTCACTGATACTGTCAGTCAAAAGGAATTAGGCAAGACAAGTTTTATAGCACATTTCATGTAACAGACAATTCAAAGTGCTTTACATAAAACATTAAAAGCATTACAGGTGGTGCAAAGAAAGCATTCAAGGTAATAAAAGGCAGCAACAAATCACAATAAAATCATAAATGATATTAAAATTATTAAAAGCAATATAAGTTAATGGTTATTTTAGATGATTAGAACCAACTTAAAACTACTTCAAGAAAAGCAAGGGTGACAAGGGGCAAAATAAATGCTGTAGGGTTTAAAAACTGTATTTACAAACTGAATGCAAGGACTGAAACATGTGTTAGTAATGTAAAACCAGTAAGAGGGTCAATAGCCTCTGGATGAGAATATGAGTTAGCTAACGTGTGCATGTGTATATGTGCATGTGGGAAGGTGTCGAGTATAATGTTCAGTGTTAGTTTCAAGGTCACAGGCTTGGGTACCCTCCACCCACCCGGCCACACAAACACTTTCACACATGCACACACACACACAGAGGATGGTAATAGCGGTGCTGACAGACATGTGCGACCAGCTGAGCTGGAAGCCTTAGCTGCAGAGCTGCAGTTGAAAGCCATGAAAAGGCCGTCCAGACACTTTTAAACATCACCAAACTTAAAGCAGCAAAGAGAAAGACATCTGTAAACAAGAGCCGGGAACGGACGAGGGATTACTGGAAATGTTGAGGACTAGCTGCCTTTCTCAGTTCATGACAAATGATCTGTTTATCAGCTTCAGTAGCACCATTAAGCTAGCTTTAAAAAAAAGCACCAATTTAGAGTGTTCACATGAATAAATGTAAACATTTACAACCTCTTTCACTATAATTATACTGAGATCCGCTACTTTTACAGTGCTTTTATTAGGGGTCACAACCATGAATCAGCCATTTATTACCCTTCTTGTCCGCATGCATTTACAGAAAAATTAGCATAAATACTTTACTATCAAGAAATATTATCAAAAATACTTTTACTTAAATATATTGATTGGTAGGAAATTAGCTCAGAATATTGATTTGTCAATGAAAAACAATGTGAATTTTTAAATTGATGGAACAATGATAAATGTAATTAAAATAAGGAGTTTGACAGAAGAAAATCCTCTCTATTTAAATAAATAGATTATATACACATACACACACACACACACACACACACACACAAACACACACACAACCACATGATGGTGCAATTTTTCTAAACATTTTCTAAAAATGTCTATCATTAAAATAGTGTGTACATTTGAGCATGCTAGCTTAACTCTGAGCAATAATTATGTGTTGATAAGTTAATAATGAAGTTAAATTTATTACTAAATATAACATAATTTATCACAGATAAGTAGTATTTATTTTCTGTTAATTACATTAATTAAAATGATTAAAACATACATTTTAACCACATTTATGTTGAACTCCTAGCAGTTTCTTTACATACACTAAGATATATTTTTCTTTAATGTGTGTGTATTCAGGGTTTTGTGTCTGACCCTCTGAGACCTTGTAGCTTCTATGCCGTACTAACTGTGTTTGCCTTCTACGGTGTAAGACGAGTGTCCGAGTTTGTCACGGTCACGCGTAAAATTTTCCTGAACATCTAGCACCTGGCTGTTGACAGGCAGCTCTCTCCTGCCAATTTCTTTGGTGAACACCCAAACCCACACACAGGCACATTAAAGTCTGTCCTGGTGAACAACACTATAAATACTTCCTGTGCATGGCATGAGACATGCTGATGAATGTTAATAATTCTCACTGCATTAAGCTTTGTGTGTGAATACATGCACAGGAATGAGTGTCTGTATGCAACATGATTATCTGCATGTGTGTTTGAGTGTGATGGAGGATTTTGATTGTGTCAGTTTGTTGAACTGTGCGTGTGCGTTCTGCATGTGTGTGTGTGATGTGTGAGTGTGAAGCCGTCAGGTTTCACCACCTCGCTGATCCACGGTCTCTCTCGATTCCCTCATCTGGTGAATTCAGTTTGAGGTCTTACGTTCCTGCAACGCTGTCACCTCGTAGACGCTTGTAAACAGAGTTTGGTTCTTTAGTAGTTTGTCAGTATTGTCCGATTATTTAAAATTAATCAGCTCATTAAAGGAACACAGAGACACTTGTGTCTTGGTTTCCAACAGCACATCTCTTCCATTTTCATTACATAAATAAAATTAAATGACACCGAACAGGTGCAAAAAGATCTTTTGTTTATATTTAGTTTGTGAAAGATCATTGACTTGCAGTGATATGTTTCATGTCTGAAAGTTTAATCCCAGCCCTGTCAATAACTTCTTCTGGACTCCTCTATTCATGATTTATGCTTCTATTTTATTTATATTTTTGTTTGATACACTCTCATTTTTATAGAGAGCTATCACAGCTTGCCCTTCTGTCACACCAGCTTATTACACTCACAATGTAGCGAAAAATAGCTTTTATTTATTTATTTATTTTAGTTTAACCCATAAAGACAGGCTTTCTAAAACCCTTGGCATTTTTTAAACAGCCTCTTAAATCTTTTTAGAAAAACTTGACAGAATTATCACTAATCTTTATTTCAATATCTGGAGCAAATAGAAACATAAATTAAAATGTAGACATGTGCAAAGTTATCTTCAAGTAATCTGTATTTAAATGCTGTAATAATATTATCATTGACAAACTGTCCAGAAAAGACCAAATTCGATCTGGTTGTGGCTCATTCCAGGACCGATGTGCAGGACAGACTACTGAAGTCCACAGTCTCAAAAATGTTGTATGAAGATAAATATTCAACAACAATATGTTTTTGAATTTGATCACAGTAGAGGATTACTGTAATAAATTTTCATGATATCAACATGTGCACCAGGCATCACCGTTATAACACTGTATACATATGTATACATACTGAGAGAGAGAACAACAAAAAAAGAGAAACATAGGATTAAATAATTCACTAGTGTCATTAATAATGTTACCAACCAGCAATAAAAATCCTCTAAATGTAAAAACGAAAAGCAGAAAAAGCAGAATAAACAGGGTTTGGGCTCATCATGTGGGTCTCCTGGCAGAGAGCTGGTTGTCTGATCCAAGAGCAGCTGGAGAAACACAAGCTCACATGGGATGAAGCTTTCCCTCCAAACAGCTGGCCAAACAAAGCTAGCCTAGCCAGACACACACGAACTCAAGCATATACAACACACATTAAACAAATAGCTGTACTCTAGTGAAAGAAGTGTGTGAACATATATGCATACTTGTGCACTGTCCACCAGTCACAGCACATAAACCACGTTAATTTAACACACCTCGTGTGACAAGTTTCCGAAAGAGTATTGAAAATGACAAATGGGTATTCATCGCTCTTTCACCTCCTCGAATTCAACATTTTTCATGAATTCGTTTAGCAGATGCTTTTATCCACAGCGACTGACAAGTGAGGAGCACATCTGCAGTGATGTGGGGTGTAGTTCCCAACCCACGAGCTCTTGACATGTTGATTAGTGAAGCTGGTATTGAATCTTGTTTGGTAGATGCTGCTTCATGATCTTTTATAGCCCCTGATATGTATGTTTTATTATTGCAAAGAAAAGAAAAAAGAAAAGAAAAAGCAAAAACAAAACAAAACAAAAGAACATTTAAAAAGTAACCTGAGAAATATCTGCATGGCATGAAATACCTGCAGTCATCTTTACTCTAGAAAAACAAACAAACAAACAAACAAAAACCCCAAACAACTCATGGAAACACTGACTACAATCCTCTGTCATTATGCTCTGAATACCATAGTTAACACACTCTAAATGCAAGGTAAATATTAAATAAGATGCACTGCCTTCTGAACTTTTTTTTATCAACTCAGCTAATTTTTAAAGCATCGTTTATCATTCTTCTTGAAACTGTACATGTAAGCTGGAACTGACAGAAACTGTGAGATAGCTGCTAAGCTAACTAGTTTTACTGTCAAACACGCTATAAAATGTTATCCATCATTTCTCATACATGGGGGACATTTTGGCTTTCAATCTTGTTGACATAAATTTTCCAGCTCAAAGATGAAATAAAGTGTTCCAGGAAGTGAGCGGGCCAGAGAAGGCCACGTCCAAAATTTAAAATAAAATATCAGATGGTAATAACTGTGTCATGCAAAGATAAAGTTTGACTTGTTTTAGCGGCACTACTGAACTGTTAAATACATGAGACATACATTCAGTAGTCATAGCTCATCTAAGTCCAGTTTCAAAATATAAATGCATTAGCTAAATATCTTGAATATTTTTATCACATATGGGTGAGATGTTGGGCAGCAATGGCTTTTGTTCAATGGAAAACAAGTGTGTGCATCAGCGTCCACATGGGTGTGTTTGTTGGGGGCATATTTGTAGAGTTTTAACATCATGTTTCCAAACTGGATCATTAACGTGTAACGACATTGTTCACAGCTTATCAGAACATTTACGTCTCACCATGAGATGTCTGCGCCCAGACAGATCACTGGGGCGTCCCTGACAAAGACAAATTGAGCCAAAATACCATTGGACAGGGGGGGGGTCGGGGTGGGGGCAAAAGAAACGGTGGGAGTGGTTGCCCCAAATACTCTGTCTAAATATAGGTGGGACACAGGGTGCAGAGGAGATGAGTTAGGGGGACAAAAGGAGGAGGAGATGAGGTCAGGGCACATTTCAGCCCCTAACTGATCTTTTGGCAGCAACAACAAAGGAAACAGCTTTTGAACATGAATGTTATGTGCGTCCCCTTTTACAGATTATAAGGGATAAACAAATATTTTATTTAAACAAATATCAGTATTGTAGTTGGATAAAAAAAAAAAACTACATATACTGTATATTAAATTCACTAAAAGGCTCTAAACAAATGTGTTTAACCTCATCAAATATGAACTCATAGAGTAAGAAGCTAATTAAAAATATACATTTACAAACCTTAAAAATAATGTTAAATTCAGATCTTTGTTTGTGTGTGTGTTTTTCTTTTAGCTTTAAGAATACACTCTAAAACAGTGTTTCTTTGTGTGTTCCTACTCCAACACACCTGATTCAGATTAATGAACTTATTCCCCAAGTTGTTTGCTAGCCTGCTAACAAGCAGTTCATTTCAGTCAGGTGTGTTACAGGGTTACCTCTAAAACGTGCGGGGCAGTGGGTCCTAAGGACCAGAATTGAAAAACACTGCTTTAATAGATGTTTTTAAAAATCTTTTCATGGCCTGTGTTTTGTAGAGCTCACTGAGCCCACCTCAAGACGTTCAGTTATTCTGTCAAAGGATGGTACAAGGTAATGATAATGTCTTGCAATGGCAAATTCCATTGCTGATCAAAGAAAACAAATGTCTACATACTTTTGCTTCTTAGCCAGATATGTACTGTTGACTCCCTTGTAAATAAATAAAAGACATAAATTCTTAACAATCTTCAAACTTTAAAGCACCATATTGTTGTTGGTAATACAGCAAAAGATATCTTTTGATTCAACACAAAACTAAGATAAGAGAATAACCCAGATTCATGTAACCATGACTCAGCTAATTTGCCCACTGATATAAGATTATTTTCCCCACACAGTATCCTGACCAAAGGAATCTATTAAAACTAAAGAACAGAAAAAGTTCTGGTCAAACAATGTGTAATCAGCGAATAGACAGACTGCCAGTGCCAAAAAGTCCTGTAGTATTGCTCCTAAACCAGATCGGATGTATGCATTGTGCCTGGGGAGAGATTAAACTGCGATCTGCTCCATCGATGGTAAACTGTCTGTGCTGACTGATGGGGCGTTTATGCTGTAAAAGGGAGACCTCAAAGAGAGCATGTCAGCATGGCAAGTCAATTTATAGCAATCCCTCCATCAGCTCTTCAGTCACACTGTGTAACTCTATCTGTTCAGTCTAGACACCCAAACTGCACACACTGCACACAGACAAAGAGCAAACATTTCCTCTCTATAAACGATTTAATAGGTGCTAGACATTTTGTGAGAATGGGCACGTTTCATGTAACTAAAACAGTCATCTTATTCCAGTCTTAATCTGCAAAGACTCATTTGCTACAACAAAGTTCTTTGTGCAATGAGTTTAAAGCAGCTTTAAAACTGAAGCTTAAATACCAAAAATGAGGAATATAGGGCCATGAAATGACAGCAGGGGGTGGTTGAAAGCGCCACAACATAAGCAGGATAGCCAGAAAAATTATTTCATTAGCAGAGTTTAGCTAAATTAAGTCTGTGCTAACTTACTAAAATGACATTTTACTGTGTTTAATTGTGTCTTTTATTTCTATATAGAAACATGCACATACACACATTTCCATCCACAGTTCAAGTAAAAATGTTAGTAAAGATGGTGTGGTCAACGCCGAGTTTGTAAATAAAATAAAAAAAATAATGTAATCACAACTGATAGCGAAAAAGAGAGTGAATCAGTTTCAGGAAACCACAGCTTGTGGGGTTTTGTTGAAAATGCTCATGAATGGCAGCTTTCTTTGTGCTGTTGTTACAGCTTATCCCCCACCTTTTCCACAAGCTTTCACCACGTTTAAATGATTTACATTTTCATCAGCACTGTCAGTTGGTTTTCTGTCAGTCTGTGCGTTTAAATATCCAACAACACCCCGACATGCTTCCTGGGGCAAAGGTCAAAGAGCTGGAAGCCCATTACAAGCTGAAGCACTGGGCCTCGTTTTCCCAAAGAGTCGGGAGAAAGAACATGATGTGAAAATATGTCAGTGCCAATTTGTAGCTACTGACAGAAATCCAAAACAAAAAGTAAAAACATTGGGAAGAAGATGCTAATTTCAGAGTTTCTACATCCACACAGGAGTCCAGTGGTTCCCAACCTATTTTCCCTGAGGACCCCCTTCATGCGACTACCAATAAGCTGTGGACCCCCACCTGTTGAAACTTTGTTTTGTTTTATGCTTCCACTAGCTGCTTCTGACCATAAATGGTGCATTCTGACCTACTCCTTTCCTTTGATAAAACCAAAGTTAAGGTAATTACCAACATATAGTTTTACTTTACTACTCTTTTTTTATTTTTTTTTTCAAAATAAGGATGAACGTCTGCACTGTGCATTTCTCAGACATGTCTCTTTAATGAAATGGTGAGAAGTTAGTGTTTTGGGCTCCTAAAGCCCTGGTGCCATGTGAATGAAACACCCAAACGAAGGAATACACATCAACTTGTCTGTGTGTACACATGAC
>CM047986.1:7116007-7126285 GCA_026261665.1 Melanotaenia duboulayi
GGGGGGGGGGGGGCCCTTGAGAAGCACTTTCAGAAGCTTCTATGAATCAAATAGGAACTTACACAATTCATAAGGCTCTCTGAAGTTTACCTTTAATGACTCATTAATCTAGGGTATATCATCCTCACCACTCACTTTAACTCAGTTTGTTTAAACTTCCATGACAGCCCTTAAATGGTATGCTCCTAATCCTGTCATGGTAGAAGTCAGCAGCATATCAACAGATTTACACCCAGTTTTTTGACAGCACTGTGACTGAGCTGTAGCAGAACTCTGCAGGTCAGTATGTGAAGTGAGCAGAAGCAGAGTGTGGAAAAAAGATGGACCACTGCTCGCTTGACAGAGTGTCATTGCTGGGATCCAGATGTGCTGCTGAGGGAATATTTCAGCTCTGGGGGCTTTCCCAGACCCCCAAAGTGAACCAGAGGACCACTTCTCATGTGTAAATGTATGCACAACTTAAAACATTACATGCATTCTTGCATTCATAAAGTGGCCTTGCAGAAATATGTCAAATGATCAGAACTTGACAGTTTTACAAGGTGGTGGTAGTGTTATCACAGTAATGCTGTCAGAATGTTTAACAGTGTTTTTTTTTTTCAGGTTAACAACCAAATTGAATCATTCAGTTGAGCTGATGATGACTAACAAAGATCCATACTAGAAGGCACGAGCTGTTTAAAGTTCAGTTTCCATGCCTATAGTCCTCCAATCTTATGATCATGTGCTTCAAGTGCAAGAAAATCTCCAACATTTTCAGACAAGTGACGGGGTAACCACCATTTTCTGTCATGTTATTTATTACCCCTGCAAGTTAAATATACACTACTGTTCAAAAGTTTGGGGTCACTTCCCTATTGAATCCCATGGCAAAGTGACCCCAAACTTTTGAACGGTAGTGTAAACTTATTAAATATAAACGTTTTCAGCTGATAATACATTTCTGTGAATACGGAAGTGGTGATTGCTATAAACAATAGAATTTCAGAAATAAGGTGAAAATAAGTTGAAATGCAAAAGACTTTTCCCAGGTTCATCTCTGCCTTTCCAGCTCCATCTCTTATGCTCTGTTGTCCCCATTTTTCTCTCTGGAAATCACAGCAATCGGGACTCTTCCACAAAAGCCAGGAGGTTATATTTACTGCATGTAGACACGTGAAGGTCAGACGCGTAAAAGCGCTCCTGATGGCTTTGCCAAATGGCAGCTCTCGCCTCTCGCTGTCTCCGCCAGACTTGTGTGTGAGGAGCACGTCATTCCCACCACCAGGGGCTTGTATACGCCTCTGCAGAAACAGTCATGGTGAGAATTCAGAGAAACTTTGGGAGGTGACAAAGAGCCATCTGTGCTGACATGTTAGGAGAGATAATAAAACAAGTAAAGTAACAGGACTGCAACTGTGGCGTGCTAACAGACTCTACAGTAATACAAGCAAAGAAAAAGAAAAGGCAACAGAGACGGGGGCTCATTCTAAAGCTGGAAGTCGGCTATAAAGGGACAACTGAGGCCCTGGAGTCGTGTCCAGTGAATAATTCACATTGAAAAGTTTTTTCCTCCTTAATTTTCAGTCTGGCAGCCCTTTCCCCCTTCAAATAATTTAGAGCTTGTTCCTTGGGAGCCATGGGTACTAACCATGAATCACCCGCCATCCACCGAAACCTTGCACAAGGGCATAAATGTCCGACTATCAGTGAGCTCTTGCTGTGTGTGTAAACAGCACTTTCATGACCACTGTGTTTTCATGGAAATACTGTTAACTCAATAGGTCTTTAAAATTAATTTCCACATGGCCTCAAAATGGACAGAGTTCTACAGAAAGCTAATGCTTACTGAGACTTTGCTTCAAATTATATTTCTGCTTATCATTAACCTCAGAATTTGATTAGAAGGTGCTGAAAATAGATGCTGAAATAGCAGGGTGATAGTGCCTTTAGCACCACCTGCTCCTGAACTTGTAAAAGTTATGAGATGCCATAGTTCACACTCACCTGCTGCCAAGTAGTGTGTGGTCTGTCTGACCTAAGACACTGTGGGGCTAAAGGTGAAGGATGTAAATCACAGATATCAGTGACCATGCCTGACTTTGGTCATGTTGGAGAACCCTGAAGGACAAACTGACCTGAAACCTTTGGAGAAAGCTGGAAGTGGCCATGACAACAGTGTCTTTATAGTAGTTTTATGTATTAAAAAAACAACTCTTAACTTTGACAGATTTTCTCAGTGATGTATCACCTTACAAATTCCAATTTTGGCATCTATCGTGCATCCTACATGTACTACGAGCCCTCTCCAGCAAGTAAAAGTCAGTCTCATTTTGACTGTTGTCTTATCTCTTGCTCTGTGCCTTTCTCTCCATGAATGTATATTATAAATGTTATTGTGCCATCAACACTAGCCACAATCCCATATTTTAAACGTCAGAAAGTTACATAGTGCTACTTTAAGGTGAATTTTTCTGAAACAGTTTGTACTTATTCTGCATCATTTTGAAAACAAATGATGAAAAGCACCTTAATAACTAAAAACCCTAACGGTATTCAATGAAAAAAGTTGTCTAGCATTTTGCATTAGCTATGACTTACTCCTCCAGTTGTTTCTCTGTAGGATTTACTTTTCCAGCTTTTTTATTGCCCCATCCAAAATTTTATTAGATGTGTTTCTGCATAAGCTCATATAATTCCTTAAATGATAAACAACATTTTACATGTTTTCTTTGTTCTGTGAATAGAGCATTGATTTGTAAATGATAAATTGTACATTGTGTAATTGTAATTGTGTAGTCTTCTGGCCATTTGGCCATTACACAATGGTTTTGTGTAGACCTTGGATCTTTGATTATGTAATTATGTTCATTTGTTAGATTTGTATGTAAAGCCTTAGTTAAATTGCTGTTTTTTTATTATTTTATTTTATTTCATTTTTGTCCTTGTTAATTTTATTAGCTCAGACTGGCCTTGGAGGGTAGAACTGCCATCCGTGTGTCTTGTAAATAATTTTCTTCTGTTTATGTTAAAGTTAGAGAGCTCAGTTGTAGGTTTGTAAAATTAGTTTTTACGGTTAGATTAGTCATCTTTTTCCATTATTTTCTTTCTTTTGTGTTTTTATTCACATTTAAGTGCTTTTTCTTTGTTGCCATTTGATACCTTTCTGTTTGCATAAAACAACATGTTAAACTATAAATGATTCCAGGAAAAAGATGTGCATATTCTGTTATTTTCACCAGTAAATCAAGCAGTTTGCCGCAAGTATCAACAAATTTTCCATTTTCTATACCGCTTAGTCCAATTCAAAGTCAAGGGGGAGATGGAACCTATCCCAGCAATTAGCAGGCGAGACTGCACCTTGGACAGGTTACCAGTCCATTGCAGAGAGCCAAACAACCACTCATGCTCACATTCATTCCTAGGGAGAATTTTGAGCAACCAATTAACCTAATGATGATAGGAGGAAGCCGGAGTACCCGACAAGAGCCCATGCATACATGGGGAGAACATGCAAACTCCACACAGAAAGTCCACCGTCTAACCTCCCCCCATCCAAGGTTCAAACCAGGAAGATTCTTGTTGTGAGGCCATGGTGCTAACCACCACAGCACTGTGCAGCCCACCTGCATCCTAATGTCTTTGTAAATTTCGAAAGCCAATAGAAGCTCTTTGTCTGCAGTTGTTTGAGATTACGTTTTTAGTCAAAGTCAAAGTCAGTTTTATTGTAAATTCAGCAGTACAGGACAAGCAGAGAATTGAAATTATGGTTCTCTCAAACCTCAATGGATCAAATTCAAGAATGCACGCCAATAAACAAAACAAGTACTATCACTTTGATTAACTATACATATACTAGGGTGAATACTGTACAACTTAGCATGAAAACACTCAAATGTTTGGTGAGATGAAGAAAGACAACCTTGGTGGTTTGCAAGCCCCGCTGGTTTTCCCAGGTCCTTCTGTATCTCAAGAGATGAATATGCTTGTCTATCTGTGTGTTTTATTGGGAAATTTCATCCTTGTGAAGGTCACAATGAGCAGAAAGGTTTATCATATCTCTTTTTCCATCTTCCTCTGCAGGGATTTTATCACACGGGCGAACAATGATGGAAAAGTAAAGCTCCATGATTTAGCTATAGACTGTAAGCACCACATGCATCTGATACAAGGCACATTAATTTATTCAGTGTCTATACACATGCACATACACATGCGAGCATGCAGCTGATGGCTTTAACATCTAAAGTGCAGCTTTGGTTTTTACAGTCTTGGCCTGGCCTGCAGGATTCTTGAAATAGATATTGCAGAGCGGAGTAGAGAGTAAAATTACAATGTCAAAGGTAATTCTTTGTTTTTCCACAAAGGTTTAATTTGATTTTACTGCAGATGACTACAAATATTGATAAGGTCATAAAATCTACAGATATAGCTTTAGACATCACTTTTTTGGACCAGAAAGCAGTTTTGGTAGTTTTGGTTGGTTATGCTTGGCTATGATTCTTTCCTCTGATCTCTGACTGCCTCTTGTTGAGCTGTAAATCTATTACTGGGGTGTATTTATACCGCAGGAGTATGCAAGCCTCTTGCATCAACAACAAGCTGACAGGCTCAGTTTGTTGCGTTATAAAGCCTGTCCGTTTCATCGGCTTCACAGTGTGACACTAAGTGGTGTCACTCACCAACACGCCGTCCGTTTAACAATGTCACAGTATCAGCCAATATAGCCACTGTGGTGATGTTCTGTCACCTCTGTGGATTTTGCACTTGTGACAGTAATGATCACACATCACCATGTGTATTCGGTGTCCTCTCTTCCATGTTGTTCTAACAGCATCACATATTTAAAAACTGATGAATCTTAGATCAGTCCTGTAGAAATAATGTATTATTAATGTATTAATTATTATTATTAAGCAAGAGGTTCATTTGGACCAACACAGTAAACAGTGGAAACAAAGCTGACAAATGAGGGAGTAGCACTTTATCTATACTTGAGATATTTTCCCAGTGGCTAAAGTAAATATGCATGGTATTCTTAACTACTTTTGCACATGCACTGAAGTTATGAAATGTCCTTCAGATGTTCTGGAGCTGTGGTATGTAAGAATGCAATCATCCACAGCATTTACTTTGGACTTTCTGCAGAGATTTTCCACCTTGTAAAATCTTCATCATCAACAGGTGAGAAAATGTAGGAACATGTCAGTAAATAGTTCGGACCATTTGTAACTGCTGTACATGTGACTGTGTGTGCATGTGCATGTGCTAATGGGATTTTGTCCTTGGTCAGTATGTACTATATACAATATTCATATCAACAAGTGCATCTCCAGCTGAAAGCCTCCTGTTGTTATGAGTTGTGTGAATACCACAATTCACAACAGGTAAGAGCTGCACAAGTTTTTACAGTTTAATAATTTAAACACTTGGTGTAAAAGCAAATACGTCACTAGAAACTAATTTGGAAATCACACAAGATTTGTTAAATAATTAGTAAAACATTCAAAGAATTGAAAACTCAACATGATAAAGGGTCAAGGCATAAAGAAAATACTGTGTTCTACAGAATGTTGGGATGCCGCATTAAAAACAGATGCAACTCTGTAGTAGAAATCAGTGCTTTCCCCCGTTCCTCACAAATTATAATGTCCATACATCATTGTTTACAAAACAAATCCTCTGTCCACATGAAAACACACAAACATGAGTGATCTTCCCCCTCTGAAACCATGTTGGCCAATCAGAAGGCTGAAATAAAAAATTTTCATCTTCACCAAATCCAATAAATGGTGGAACATCAAAAGGTAGAATCTGTTTTGTGGACTGACAACAAATGAATTTATTTATGGATTAATTACTAAAGATTACATTCAAATATAAAGTACACAAAACTCAAGGACACATGGACTGGGAGTAAAAGTCAAGTATAAATTGGGATTGCTGGTTTGTATTTGGTAGTTGTGACATATTGAGACACCTGCATTGGATACCGATAATGGATTAATGTAATGGCTTAGATTTATATAGCACTTTTCAAGGCACCCAAAGCGCTTTACATTGTGTATCCATTACTCATTCACTCCTCACTCATTCCTGGTGATGGTAAGCTATGTGTGTAGCCACAGCTGCCCTGGGACAGGCTGACGGAAACATGGGTGCCAATCCGTGCCTACGGCCTCTCCGACCAACACCGAACATTCATCCACATTCATTCACCAGTGATGCCAACACTGGAGGCAAGGAGGGTTAAATAAATGAAGATAGAATAGATGGAAAAAGTTTTAAGCTAGCCTATAAAAAAGGAATGAATATGAATAGTCTCTTGGAATGATGCATCTGTAGCTCTAAACTCTGATCAAATCTTAATACAATATGATGGCATTATTTCAATGAAGGCCAGCACTGATAAAGCGAAACAAAGGAAAATTAGAGAGGTTTTTAGTACAGACAGTTCAGATGAAGAGCGCTACGATGATCGAAGAGTAACACTCCAGAGCTAGAACAAGACATAGTGCATGTGACATATCTGCTTGCACCTGCTGTTGATGGTATAGTAGCGCAGCACTGTTGTAAAAGTCGTGCATTTTGGTGCTAAAACCTTACACTAGCCAGGAATATCTGGAGCAGTACAGATACACAGCTGGTCATCAACTGTTGTTTTGTTTGGCACACATTCATCACACTGACGTCACATCCTTTAGTGGTGTGGTTACGCTGCCATCACAGGACCACAGACGGTGGAGGTCTCAAACCTATCCACCTTGGTACCTGGTTTCAGACATGATCGGTTTCATGGAGGGTAATCCCTGCTTTTGTGAGGATGAAAGGGTGGATTTCTAAAATACTTTTGCGGTTTTACTGCAATTCAGCACCGTATGGACGGCCCCTAAGAGCCAGAGTACCAAACTGCTCTACGAGCAGGAATGCTTGCATACGTGATACATTATGAAACAAAACATACATACGAGACCTTGAAGTCTTGAAAGCCTAAAATTTGTCAAGAAAAAAAATTACAAAACATCTCATTTCATGGGAAACACAATGCTGTTGCAGAAACAAAGTCTTGAGTCCCCCCTCATTAGTTCCTTTTTATGTGTAAACAAAAAGAAAGACATACTTTTGACTGGTTTATCCCTTGAGTTGGGCACCATTTCTTGTCATAAATGATTGGCTAGTGTTTATTGGCATCATATATATTAGTTACAAAGATTTGACTGAAAGTGAGTAAAAAAAAAGGCATCCAGTGTCCAAAGAAAACTTTGACAGACCTTCAGAAAGCCTGGAGAAAGACAACTTTAAAAAATTGCAGGAAGTTTGACTCCTTGGAAGTAAAACATAGAGAAATGAGAGATGGTTTAAAACTTTTGCACTGTACTATAAGTAGTGATTATGTTTTTCTATTTGAAGCCAACTGACTTGAATCAACCCTGCAGGTGGCTTGATGCTCAAGGCCACATGATGTGTAGTCGAGATCTGGAAAGATTTCTACATCTGTTTCTTTTCTGCGTCACAGATGTTTACAAGTGACAGCCATCTCTGCTTGCAGATGTACAGAGAAAGTTAAATTCCAGTTATGTTGAAGGGTGCATCTGTTAAATAAAAAGAAAAAAAATTAAATCTTTATATCAAAAACCAAGTGTGATGGTTTAGTTGATCTGTTCCTCTGTATCAAATGGCTCAGTGGGCATGACAACGCAACAGACTTAATCTAGAGTTACTGTATCATCTGCAAATACAGATTTGAAGCACAGCTGCTCCCACTGCTCTGTATGGAAAAGTCTTAACAGGACTGACTCATACAAAATTGACTAATTCCTTTATAAACACACTTCAAAGCACGTTGCCTCACACACATATGCACACACCTTCACATGTCCAGAACTTGTGCATCCAGCTGCCACATTAAACATTGAGCTAACACTTGTTTCACCAGGACAGAAGCATAGAAACAATGTATTGGTTTCATAAACATCTTGTTGTAAAGAGAAAAACAAGCCAAACAAACATAAGTAAACATAAAAATAACCAAAAACTAAAAATCAGACAGTCACCAGTTTCATTTATGGCTGTGCATGCAAACATACGTACACCATGCAACATTGATTACCCTCGCTGCTTTAAAGCTAGACATTAAGCCCTGAGCTCCACAGCATCCAGAAGTGACACCTTAGACCGGCATTTAATTTTGTATGGCGGCGGGCGTTAGAAAAACACATGATGTAGCCAGTTGTTTTGGAGGGCAAATGGAGCAGCCATCATAAAGGCCCATTTTATTAGCTGTTGCTTGATTTGTTCCTGCAGCCTGCAGAGCGAGCTGCTAAATCAATGCGTCCAGCTGTTCTCCAAGCTCGCTGGGGCTCTCTGGGCGCGCAGCAGGTGTATGGCCTGCTCGGCCCAGTCACACACACCCGCTCACATAACAAATAATAACGGCCTCTACACACGGCCCATCCATCACTGTTATGGGCCAGCCCGGGAGACTGGCGCTTACACAATCGTGCACGCTGAGGGACTGCAAGAGTGTGTGCGTGAGAGTGTTAAACGCAGAGCACAGTTGTGGAAACACAGTGACAGGAATTCCTGCTCACATGTGCACTACTATTATGTGTAGAAACATTACTACACTTGTGAGGTCAGTTGTTAGATCTGCTTGTTTCTAACTCATACCTTTATACTCATTATTACGTATAATAAGCTCAATGCTTACCCAACTTTAACATTACCAAATCTCACCCCTATAACGGCACTTTAAACAGTTTGCTCGTATACAGTGGCGTGAAAAAGTGTTTGCCTTGTTTTTTTTCATGTTTGTCACACTTAAATGTTTCTGATTATAAATCAAATTTCAATATTAGTCAAAGACAACACAAGCTGATTTTAAATGAAGGTTTTTTATTATTAAGGGAAAAAAATAATCCAAACCTACATGTGTAAAAGTGATTGATCCTTAAACCTAAAAACTGGTTGGGCCATCATTAGCAGAAACAACTGCAATCAAGCAATAACCTGTAAAGAGTCTTTTACAGCGCTGTGGAGGAACTTTGGCCAACTCATCTTTGCAGAATTGTTGTAATTCAGCCACATTGGAAGGTTTTTGAGCATGAACCGCTTTTTTAAGATCAGGCCACAGCATCTCAATAGGATTCAGGTCAGGACTTTGACTAGGCTACAACAAAAGTCTTCATTTCGTTTGTCTTCAACCATTCAAAAATATACTTGTTGGTGTGTTTTGGATCATTGTCTTGCTGCAGTACCCAAGCTTGTTTCAGTTTGAGGTCATGAACAGATGGCCGGATATTCTCCTTCAGGATTCTTTGGTAGGCAGCAGAATTCATGGATGTTGTTGTGGGGTCTTTTGTGACCTCTTGGATGACTCGTCGATACACTCCTGGGGTAATTTTGGTTGGCCAGCCAGTCCTGAGAAGGTTCACCACCACTGTCCATGTTTTCACTATTTGTGGGTAATGCCTCTAACTGTGATTCGCTGGAGTCCCAAAGCTTTAGAAATGGCTATGTAATCTTTTCCAGACTGATAGATGTCACTTATTTTCTTTCTCATCTCTTTTTGAATTTCTATGGATTCTCAGCATGATGTCTAGCTTTTGAGGATACTTCAGTCTACTTCACTTTGTCAGGCAGGTCCTTTTTAAGAGACTTCTTGACTGAGAACAGGTGCGGCAGTAATCAGATCTGGTTGTGGCCAGAGAAATTGAACTCAGGTGTGATAGACCACAGTTAAATTATGCTTTAACAGAGGGGCCATCACTTTTTTACACAGGGCCATGTAGGTTTGGATTTTATTTTTCCCTTATTAATAAAAACCTTAATTTACAAATGGTATTTTATGTTTACTTGTGTTGTCTCTGACAAATATTTAATCTAATTTCATGTGAAACATTTCAGTGTGACAGACATGCAAACAAATAATAAATCAGGAAGGGGGCAAACACTTTTTCATACCACTGTAGGTCCTAAAGATTTCCCGCTCCACACTGAAAAGGACTGGATATGTCTACTACTTTTCCTCTATCCGGACTGGTCTCCTAGTGTTTGTCACATAAAAACACTCCCACAGACTGGTCACCATGCTTGACTGTTAGTATGATATTAATTAGCTGATGCTCAGTGCCTGGTTTCCTCTATATAGACTAATAGACATTTTGGTCAATTATCTCAGTATTGATTTAAATAATTTCAGAAGGCTTTGCTTCTCATGGTGGAAGATTCTTTAGGTGACTTTCAGCGAAAGATGGCTTGTGTCTGACCACTAACTGACCACTAATTGATCCTATCCTA
>CM047986.1:7172160-7187070 GCA_026261665.1 Melanotaenia duboulayi
CTTAATATTACTGTATTTACTCTGAAATATCACATTCAGTTTGAGAACCTCAATAAATAAATTGTTTAAAAAAAAACCCTTACAAAATATTTTTGGGATAATTAAAGGTACAGTGTGTATGAATTATTGACATCTAGTGGTAAAGATGGGCATAGAAATTACTTCAAATACCAAACACAGTTATGAGTGGATGGTAGCCATTAATGGCCGAAATTCTTCCAAACATAAACACGTTTTCATGTGTGACTGGATCCAGTGGCCTTAGATGAAGCGTGGACTGCTTTACAAGTAACTTCTTCAAAATTGTTTGCATGTGTACTGTCTTCTTCTGTCTTCTACTATGTGCCTTTTGAGGTGTTACCTATCCAGAATGGCACTCTAGCATCTATCAAACAAAGCTGGGACTGCAGTTTCTAAACACAATGGGCTCTCACTTTACACACAGAGTTGTAGTAAAAATGGTGGCACAAATGTGGCAGCTGCCATGTATGTAGACCCACAGCAATTAGCTGTAAATGGCTCATTCTAAGAGAATAAAAACACAACAGTTATTTTAGTAAAATGATTTGATACCATTAAAAACACAATTTTTATTGGTATATAAAATTTTCTCTGTCACTGGCTTTTTTTTTTTTTTTTTTTTTTACATGATGCACCTTTAAACCTGGTCAAGTTTTACTATTTAAAGGCTGTCCTCCTACTGGTCACTTGGTCATACTTACAGTCTAAAACTGAAAAAGCACCATTAATTTGTGTCAGTAAAATTTAAATCTGTAAAGGCAATGAAGTCTTAGTATTTACATTTTATTCTGCAAACAATTGCCTGTGCAGCCAAAAACAATGGGAAAAAAAGTAAGTGCAGCACCTTACTATGCACATGTCTTTATTACTTTAAGCCCAATTAGCGAATGTTTTGCTTTTTTTCAATAAGAAAACCCTTGTAAGGATGAGTCAACATTATTACTGTGCAAATACACATACACACGGAGGCTCATAAACACATACAGTAGGTTGACATATGCTTCTAATTGAGGTGGTCAGTGTGGGAGCGAGTGGTTTTTGGATAAAGGCCATCTTTTGCACACATAATATAACTCTATTACCCTCCCAACAGAGTCTCTAATGAGCTGGGGAGAGCTCAGCACCTCTGCCATTCTCACACAGTTCATGACAATGCTTGCAGACGTGCAACCTGTAGCCTCCATGCACATTCAAGAATGCTAGTGGACCAACATGCATGCAAAACACATGGGACCTGTGGGATTTTGCAAGGCAGAAAGTGAAAACATGTGAAAAGAAAGTTAAAGCATGGCTGTGAAACAGATTCCAATGTTTTTTTTTTTCTTTTGGTTAAGTGCTTATTACTAATATAAACTAATAAATGAATCATCTGCAAGGGGTTCACAATTTCTGGCTCTGATAATATAACCAAGCCCATAATTAAAAAATATAGGTGAAAGCAAAAGAAACCCTTGTGAGGTGAAGACAATGTTTGGAAGATGGAGTAAAGGTCTTTTTTTTATTCATGATGCTACTTATTATCACTTTTGAAGGAAACCTAAACAAAATATTTATGTATACTGCATATAAATAGCATTTTCTGTCTCTCATTTACAAATAAACTTTCATTATTCCATGCAAAACTAAAATCAAACTGCTAAAAACAAGTCTTACATTTCATTCAGTGTTCTTATGTTTCATCAAAACTATTCTCTTCTAATTTAATAATGCGTATAATGTGTTAAAAGTATATGTTGTAACATGAAGGTGCTGAAATGCATTACACCTGTGTGTACACATTTCCTCAGGAGGCATTATAATGCAAAATTGCAGGCTGAGATCAGGAGGCCTAGAAAATCTTTGATGTAGGGGCCAATCAGGTCATCTTATGCTCAAAGAAAATAAAATGAGTAAAAATACAAAGTGTATAGTATAAATTAATCACAGTTTCTTCATATGAGCTTTAAGATTTGAGATACTTTATCAATAACAGGGTCAGGTGTGAGGGGATACCTAAGATCATGCTGCTTTCTGATCAAGAATGTAGTACTGATGTATAAATAACAGAATATTCCTAATAAGATCTGCTTTTTGTGAAGGACACTGCTCAAGGTAACATAGCAAGACATGGACAAAACTGAAACAAAATAAAAAAAGGTTTTAGTGCCATTTGGGCTAAATCTTTATAATTCTGTATAGAACAGCATCATTAACATATTAAAAACTGCAGCTGTGGACATATCTGATGGACTACAGTCCAGTGACCATCAAATAACCATTCAGATAGACTGCATGTTTCAGCTATATGTCAAATTAGGTGATTACGAGGCTTTTATGAGTTGGTAAAAACGAGTTGATGTCTTTAAGACAAGGGGCATAATCTCATGTACTATTCAGTATTGAACTTGTGAGAGGACATGAGTGCAATGTCAGATATCTCCTCCAAACAACATAAAATAGAAAATCAACCATATCATCCTACAGCATGTCTGTTAAATTAAGATTTTAAAGGGCACAGTGATCCCAACCAAACATATAAATATGGATTAGAGACGTTAACTGTATTTTTAAGGATTATACCATATCTAAATAATTTTCTTTAACCTGTACTGACTGGACATGTCAAACTTCTGACAGACTCACTTCAATCCTCTTTTCAGGTGTCAAACTGCAACATTACAAAACATAAAAGAAGACGTGTAAGAAAAAGAGAATGTCAGTCATCAGCATAAAGTCACAAGACTTATCACCTCTCATATTTAACCACTGGCTATTTTCTTCCTTTTTCACAGGTGGTAAGAGTTTATGCTGCCGGTCATGTGACTGCTGCTTGGCTTTGGTCTCTCAGGATGCCGCAGAAGCTTCAAGGCTGTGAACAACCAGCCCTGCAGCCTTCATCTGGGTTTGGAATAGCTGTGTTAACAGCTTCTCACACAGCTCAGCCGAACAGCAACGCTGCACATAACAAGGATGATGTGGAAGTGGGAAGAATATACTAAATAAACTCAATCCTGCTTTGTGATGTGTAAGGTTTTTGGTTTTTCCATGTAGGTCAGTATTGTAATTGAGTGAAAATGTGGTTTCTTTCTCTGAGGAAATTATGTTGTCTTTGCCCTTTTTTTCCGCTTGTGTCTGCATATTTGCATAATTTTGCTAAATCTGCATTTAATGAAAGTGGGATAATTAGAGTACAGTGTCCATTTAGTTACTGTTTGATTCCCCAGATTAGAACAGGTACATGCATTCAGGTATGACAATTTGCACAGTGCTGCATTTTGTAGCATATTAGAATTTATGAGAGAAAAAATCTCCCAGACCACTACATTTGTTCCAATCTTAATGACAGAAAATGATCATCGGACTACAGCCCACAGAACTCCTCATATGGAGTTTTGAATTAGGAATAATAAACAAAATCTACTGTGAAGCTGCCAAACAGAAAATGTATTTATTTAACTCTATCCAAAAAGAACTTGGGACAAGCGCTCAGGACCCTGTTGTGAAGAAGAACAAGAATTATTTTTTATTTTAACTAATTGGGGGCATTACAGTCATTATTAGTCAAAAAGTGGGTGTTTCTCAGATCTGTGAAAGAATATTGAAGGTTATTTCTGAGAGCTTGTGGAAGGACCGTCAGATGCCAATGATCCTTCAAAGTAATTTGATTAATAAAAGTTCAAAGTGGCGAATCTTCAGGTTTCTAAAAGCACATAAAACCTATGAACACATCCAGGTCAGCACACAAAAAGCACATTTTGATTTCATGTGCCTTTCAAGTTCAGCATGAAATGCTCTGTTACCCAACAATTTACAGATTAGATTATGTTGTATTAAAAATAGTATAATATAATGACAAAAATATTTATTTTTCCTTTGACTTATATTAAGGGAAAATAATTTAAACTATGATTCATGATTTAAATCCAATGTTTGCTTTTAATAGCTTCAAGAACTTTACAAAGCTGGAGAACACTGGTAACTTCAGGGTGTGAGATAAAAAATGCAGCGAAGACAAATGCAGAGTATCATCATCATCATTCCTACTAGTACTCTGACAGTTTTATTCTGGTTCTTTCATCCAAATTTTTCATCCAACGCTTTCCCAGACCTGCTCAGACTGACCCAGATGATGGAGACATCTAAAACTGAAGGTAGGTTAACAAAAAAAGGCCAAAAGCTGCTTGTTGTGTAAAATAATTCATCCACATCATGTAGCTGAACAACAGTGACACCTATATTAGATGCATGGGATAAATGTGTCAGATGAGCATTTATTGCAGTAAAATGCAATAACATTTACATTTACATGACTTTACATGAAGGTTATTTGCTGTCTTTCCATTCCTTTAATTTCTATTTTCCTTTTACTAGACACAAAAGGGTAAATCATCTTCCTCTGATAGAAGTGAAAAATGCTGATTGAGGCTTGATCATGAGTTACTGTTCTTATATCAAGCTAATATATACAGTAGTGTCATGCACACATACACTCATAGACACACAGACCTGCATACAGAGAGGAACCTGCTAAGAGAGTCAGTTCATTCAAGTGGTGAATCCTCTTTCTGATTGGTGTAATGATCATGTTTTCAGTTTGAATCAAATAATAAAATATCGCATAGGTGATAAAAATCTAAATATGAAGTAGGAATAAGAACTATAACTAGACATGGAAACTGAAAACATCAAAAGATGAGACAAACTATGAGAGGAGTCTAGAAAACCGTGAACAAACCCTAGTTTTTCTTCCTAACTTTTCCAGGCCATGAGGTTCGTGGATTTTAGGCTAAACATTGTGAAGCCAGAGGTTTCTCTGCAGAAAAACCTCTGGCTTGTAAAGGAGCTCTGAGGCTAGGTTGGATCATCAGACCTGGCCTGTGCATATACACACTAACTACACATCCACACACACAAAACATCTGGAAACAGGCAAAATCCACAGCAGTGATCATTATAAATTGACATCCTAAGCCAGCACCACACAGAGCAGCAGTGCTTCATTCCCCCTTCAGAAGCTGGAAAAATGTATCTGCCCCCACAACAGACTGAATATAAAAGATGAACTAAGCCACTTAAACATTACCCGTTGGCTTGTCAAAGAAACAGTGGAGCCATATAGTAATATCTGAAACCTGACCAGCCAAGAATAAGTATCTTTGTGTATTTGAAACTAAATTAAATCCACCACACTGATCAGTTAGAATGAAACAACCTAAGGGCAATCTGATGGAAACTATATTGAGATAGGCACCGTTTACATATTGAGTAAAATGGGAACACAGACGATTTAGAGCCAGCACTAACCAGTAAACTAACAATATAACTGCAATTATTGATATATTTTCCATATCTGCTTTATCCAATTGACAGTTAAGTTGGAGGAAGGAGCCCAGCTAACTTTGGATGAGGGCAGAGAAAATCTCCCGACACATCCCCACCACTGAACCTAAGATTCAAGTTTTTAGATTGTGGGAGAAAGCCAGAGTACCCGGGAAGAACCCAAACATACACTGGGAACCTTCTTTCTATGAAGTAACAGGGTTAATCATGACAGCACTAAAGTGAATTTTAGAAAAATAAAAATCAATTAGTGTAAAATTCAGTGTGAAAACATAACACATTGAAATCCATCTTGCATTCTGCCTGTATTCTGAACTCTCTCCTGCATGTAAAACTCAGTCCCCACTTCCTCAGATAATCTTCTCTCGCCTTTCTTTTAAGAAACCACAGTGGGTGTTTTAACCAGTGTGTTGAAAACCGAGTTGCTGGCATGTGACTCGGGGCATAAAGTGAAATGCTGCTGTGAGTTGCTGCAACGCCTCCAGAAATGTACATAAAGAATGTCACTGTGCCATCAAAAGAAGTCAGAAACATACTTTTAAGGTCAGAAAGTTACATAGTGCAACTTTAAGATGAATGAATTTCAATCTTAAGATTCTTGTGCAGCTCTTTTGGGTAAAGACAAAAAATAAAACAGACAGTGTAGGGTTATATTTAGATAGGAGGAAAGGGTCCAGCTTCAAAGTTAGTTAGAAGGTAATTTTCGACGTGTCAGTTTTTTCGGTAGTTTTATTTCCTATAGATGTATTACTTGCTAAATATGTACTACATTTTATTAGTAAAAATTTAAAATATAATATTTCAACATTAACCATGTGTAGACAGATGTAAATATTGGCTGGCATGAGCTCTGCTGAGTTATTGTTCTGAATATAAGTGGAACTTTTTCCTAAATATGTAAACTTATTCCCCTCTTGTAATAAGATGTGGAAAAATAATTATTGAGGAAACAAAGTGGATCACACATGCAAACACACTGATTTAAATACCAAACTTTCAGATATTATGTATGACTATATTAAACAGATATACAGCAAATCTTAATGCTTATGGATGTCATATCAGCTCATTAAGTGCTCTTCAAACTAAGGTTGCAGCTCTAAGCATGACACACGAGGGACTGCATGTGCTGTGGCAACCACTAGGGGGGAGATGTGCTTCTTTTTCTCAAAGTCATTCAACCAGCAGAAGCTGCTGATGCTTTGGAGTCAGAGGGGTAGAGCTAGAAAATGTGTTGCAGTCCAAAGTTTCAGGGCTGGACTGAGAAACTATAAATGCTGTCTTGTTTTCACATAGGAGGCCACACAACTCCCAGTGTTCCCAGGCTTGGGTAAGCTTGTAAGGGTTTCCACCTCTGCTAGTAATAGCAACCTCAGCTAATTAACCACAGGCATTTAATTTGAGCTGAGGAGACCTGAGCCCAGCTCCTAAATGTCCCTGGAGGAAATGGGGATGTGGGGAAAGGCAGAGGGACCAATAAAAATGAGCAGGATTTAGGTTTAGGGGGCCAGGGCAGAGGTGTGGGCCTGAGCACCTGTCACACACAGCCTGTGAGCAATGAATGCCATTGATGAACCAGGCAAGGTCAACTCTGACCACACCAGAGACTCTGCGCAGCCTCTTTGGATCTCCGGCGCAAAGCCAGGGGGATTGTTGGACACCTGTCAATCAGGCCAGGGAGGGAAACAATCTGGACTTGGCTACTGTGTCTCAGCTGTAAGACAGTTAAGCTGACCCAAAGCAAGCTCATGACATTCTCACGGAAACCGCTGTAACAAGATAATGATCTTACAATATTACACCAACATGGAGAAACATTTTGCACACTAGCACATTATGAAGGGGGAGATGAGTAACATACTCCAGCTGAAACAGACTTCTGATTGTGTGGCTTTTGTGGAGAAACTGAACTGCACCACGGTGTGGGTGTATGTAAATGATGGATGAAGCATACAAGCGCTGCGTATGATGTTTTCTTTACTTTTTCTTATTTTTTCATTTAAGTTATTTTTGGATATTTAAATTCTAAATACACATGGTTTCAGCATTTCTAACAGGACTAGGAGTGGTATAAAGTATTAGTTAAAAATGGCAGTAGTAGCACATACATGTGACACAAAAGAAACAATGACTTCAATAATCTTTCATTTTTTTTTTACCTTGCAGCAAAGATCAGTCTTGGATTGGTGGCTGTTAAACAGTCTTTTGTCTTTTTAAGTCCTGCGTTATGACAAAGTCTGCAGCAGCGTGTAGAGAATTCAGTTTGAATATTAATAATTCTGATTCTTATTGATTCTGATTTGAATTGATTCTCACTATTTACTTTAAAAATGGCAAAGAAGTATCTTATGATTAGAAAACAAACATGTTTATGCTGAACAGTCAAACTCAAAATTAATTTTGTTTTAGTAGTAGTTATTTACATAGCGGTTCACAATGATGTGTAATCCATATATGTGGTAACCTTAAAATGTGCAGTCTTTTGTATCTGTGCTTTTGTTTTTAATTTTCCCTCATTTTAATTACAGGTCACCTGTGCCTGACGATAATTTACCTCTGATTACCGTGTGGGGAAAAAAATATTGCAATGTCTGGCATAAAAAAACATAATTAAGTTATTTCATATTGTGAAATGTGAAATAGTGATAATCTATGAGGAAKTGAAGGGCGGAACCAATGACGCATAACAGTGTTGCACACCGGTTCCTTAAGGTGAGGGACCCCCCCCCCAAGAGGAAATACGGGACTAGAAATACCTGGTTCTGTCTTCATTCCTGTGCACATTTTACCTGTGTTTTCCAGATTGAAGAGCGTGGACCAAACATCTACTGTTGCTGTGGTTCATCCTTTTTGGGGACCCGTAACATATACACAGGACCTCACAGAGATATGCTTTTGTTCTTTTTCTTCTTCTTCTTCTTTTAAAATTTCTTTCATTATGGCAGCTAGCCAGTGAGGGATTCAAGAACCTACATGTTTCTCTCTCAGGACCAGATTGGAAATGAGTTGTGATTCCTAGACCTAGGTAGGAGGGGTGAAATTGGAATGAGTCATGTGACCTTTTTATTTTGTTCTAGGCTTAACCCCAGTGTCATACCATTGTTTTGTTTTTGTTTTTTTTTTTTGTTTGTTTGTTTTGTTTTTTTTACTTATTTTGTCTCAATTTCTTTGTTTATTCAGTTTGGCTTTAAATACATATTTACAATAATGAACCCACACATTGAGAGTCTGATGCCTGGAGTCCAGACAAAATAGTAGAATATGTAGTGATGAGTGGATCCTGCTCTTGCATCAAGGCATCAGATGCCGTGACTTTGTCAGAACCTCTTGGTATGAATCACAGAACTGTTTGATTTTCAGTGTGTCTGATTAATATAGTGAAATATATAATCATTGACCAGCATACCAGAAAACACTAAAGCAATGTATTTTAAACTAAATCTATCTTTACCTCAAGATGGTGGGTTTGATACCTAAACCTAACCAAACAGTGAGCAATACCGTAAGTGAAACAGAAAAAAGTGGGTTAAAAATAGATTCTGAGCACTGTGTTAAAGACTGACGCCCTCTGCAGCCTAAATACTCTTTCATTTACTCAACAGTTTAAAAGCCAGAATATCCTTTACTTCTTCTTAATGATGCTGCAGAGCAGACGGGGACATTGTGTTAGTATCTCAGGGACACCAGGAGCTTTGACAAAAATATTTGGCGCCCTGGGATGTGAACAGGCGCCTGGAAACAGCTCGGAGTGAGACCTCATTCAACAAAGTCACACCAGCATCAAAAATCTTGGGCACTTCACATTAATGCACAGAGAGTCAAAATGACAGCACAATTTCTTTCAGAAGCCAGGACACATCTGCTGGAGCCAAATGTCTTTTGACATTTTGTGATCAAGCCCTAAAGGTATCTGCTCTTTGTGGTGAATTGCATTTACGTCTGTTATAACCTTTTCTACATCTGAACTGAGACATGTCAACTTGTTCCAATGTTCCTCAGAGTTTTACAAGGATAATATGCTGTTCTGTTTTCTGAGTGTGTGTGTGTGAAATGATCATTGTTGATTCACACTGGGGAGGTCTCGGAGTCCTGCTCTTGATGCTGGCTAAGCTTCCCCGAGGAAATGGCATTAGTTTAGGGAAAAGTTAGGACGTCCCATGAAACGTGTGGAGATCCCATCTGGGACTGACCCCTGACCTCTTGCCTCGGAGGATGAGGAAGGCAGCGGGGTAGTGTTGAGAGGGGATACGAGAGCAAGAAGGACACCAAGATGATTGAATTTTGTTTTTTCATTCAAGGAGGGGGTTTAGGGATTTAGCAAGAAATCGAAACCCCTCCTCTTTCTTCTCTTCTTCCCTCTGTCATCCACAGCACCTTGCAGCTGTCCCTTTTCCCTCTAATTTTTCTCTGTCAGATTTCAGCCTATAATTAGCAGAAAGACCTCAGTGACTCTCCACACACATGTGAGTGTGTGCCCAGGCAGCCCAGAACTAATGATCTAAATCCACCCCCACGCACACACACCCTCCCTACCAAGCCTCCAGATTGCAAGAGTGACAGGTTCACATGTAGAGACTTCAAGCTGAACTTCGTTCTCACTGACCGTGCAGCCTTAAAGGGCAACCCCGCCGAGGTCTCCTCCACAGTGCCAAGGGGCATCTTAAAACCTCTACAAAGTCTTTCCCCCTGCTCAACATTCCTGCCGTGGCATGAAGCCCACACCTGCTGCCCGCATTGCATTTAAAGACTGGTTTTATAGAACCGGCTGAGATTCAGGGCCTGTGAAGTTACAAAGAAAAAATTCAGGCTACCAAGTATGCACTGGCCATGCATTCACTGGGACCAGGGTAGCCAGAAACCCTGAGACCTTTTCCATTACATCCCACCTGAGCCTGATGGTGTAACGCGGCGGTTGTGTAATCAAAGAACAAGGTCACATTGTTGGTATCCATGATTAGTTTAGGTACTAGTCCTTCTGGTGTGACTGGGCAGTGCAGGTCAGCCTGGGCCATCTCCATGATCACTTTCCCAGCTGTTAATATTCTTAGCTCGACTTAATTTTTCTTGCAACTCATCCATATATATTATAAATATTCACTTCATTTCACCAAATATATTACAAGAGTCTATTTTACTTTTCATATTTAGAATTATTATTTCCATATGAAAACATTTAATGTATAATTATTAAGCTTCTTTATTGAAATTTTTTCTAGCAAGGAAAGGTTTTCCAAACTTTAAGGTATTTTGCAGGACAGGTTGGAATTTTATTATTTTCACGTCAAAGTGTAGTAATTCTGATCAAATTATCCATATAACATAACTAGTTGTTCGATTCATAACCAAGTATCAAGTGTGTTGTTCCCCAGAATAGAAAAAAAACAAATACTGGGGGTAAGTTACATCCGACGGGACCTTTAATCTTCCATGAAACACTTAGCTAGCGCAATTTGGTTCCACATTTAAACATATTGCCAGTAAAAACAGTTCAGAGAGGTCACATCCTTTTTCCTCACTGGTTGCTCAGTGTCATTGGCCTGAGCCAGGTACCACCCATCATCAGTTTGATTGAAATCCACAGGTGTGGGATGCACCTTGACACAAACTATAAAGTGCCACTGAGGAAAACACACATAACAAGGTTTTTATTATTGCAGGCAGCATGCTGACATTTAGTTGATGTGTTGCGCAAGACAAATTATATAAAAACATCAGTATGTTTGGATTTTGTATGGACTGCCTAAGAGTTTCACAATATTTTACAGCTGTATGTGCTGTTATACTGTCAACTGGAGCAAAATACAAACCAGTTCATGACTGAGATGTAATGACTGATACATTTATGTCAACGAAATACCAGCAAGAGCTTTGTATTGGGAAATGGATAAAATTAGTTTCTACTCTTGAGAGATCTTGTCATAACTATAAGTGCATACTTAATTGCAATTTATTTTTAATAGAAGTTAAAGAAGTCAATGGAAAAAAAAAATCATAGCAGCCTGAAATCCAAGCATAACTATTTCTAGTGTAATACCAAAGTATAAGTCAGCGTGCCAAATGAGACAAATGCCGCCCTACATTTCGGACGTCGTAATATTTCCGAGGAAACATGACACTGATCCTAGAGTAAACCGTGTCGTTAAAGGTATTACAAAGTCATTCTTTTCCCCCTTTTTCTCACACTTCATTTGTGCATTACTCTAGTTTACGGAGGCTTTCTGTGGTTATGGTGGATTTGGGTGGTTTATCAAGTTTTCCTGGCTTTTCTCAGTTAAACCCACAACACTAAATCACACATTTGTCCAAACAGATGTGGGCTTTACCCCCCATGAGATACAAATTGTACAGAGAACCTTCTTAGTTTTTGTCACATGGAAAGTTTTGATGGATTCAGTGCAATGGCGGTTTTCACCAACTCTCCTAGGAAGGGTACATTACTTAAGGACAAAGTTTTCTTCACTGTTGATTGTCTCAGCTCTGCCTATGATCCATTTATTACTGAGCAAGCTGTAAACAGAAAAACTGTTGACCTAATGAGGCAGGGAACAATGAAGAAAAATTCAAATGATGTTAGCGAGACAAGTGGACGATAAAAACAACTAAATGATAAAAGCATTAAGTCACTACAGCTTGATTGACAGGTTCATGTGGGGAGATCTTTACTATAGCAACATAACTCTGGTTGCTAGGAATAACACAAGCAGATGGATGGATCGTCTGATTTTCCGCAGTGACCAACAGTAAGACACAGCATCTGCTAGTGTGTTTATTTGTGTGTGCCAGCATGTGTGCTCTTACATCTGAGTGTGTGTATATGTGAGGACCTTGCTTCTCTGTGCTTAGAGTTTTGGCACAGGGAAAAAGTATTAGATTCACAGGACAAATAATTAAGTGGCATCAGCTGGCGAGGTCTGGCAAAAGGTTGCCACTACAAATATAGCAACTTTTTTCCCAATAAATCGTTGCCGGTGTAGGCTGAAGCCTTTGGATTGACAGAAAACACTGCCTGGCATTCATTACAGCCCTGATTAATGTGACAGAGCGGTCCTTCAAGTGTACACTGAAATAGAACATCAAACGGTTCGGACAACAGCAAAACAACGTTGTCTCTACCAGCCGGCCAGCCCAGTATAACAGGAAAGTTGTTCTGGTATCCTGTCACTTTGGAGGACACAAGGAGTCATACAACCTGCATGTTTTTAACCAAAAAAAACTTTCCTTTATTAAGGTGTGTGATTTCATATTTTGAAAAATATTGTTTTGCCATATAATAAGACATGTAAGGGTCAGATTCCTGCCTTTCCTGCAGTTATTACAGTAAAAGTAACCATTACACAAACATTTTTAAGGTTATATTTAACAATATGGTCCTTGAGGACCTAAAATATTTTTGGATGAAAGAAAAACTACTTGATAAATCTGTGAAACAAAGTTTAATTTAACAAAGATTTGTGTGGCATGTTGCTCAGTATCTAGCACTGTGATATTCTAATGTGAAATTAGAAAATGTGACATGAAGATGTTCTTTTGTGTTGACATAGAAAATACTGTTTAAATAAACTGCCTAAACTAATGAAAATAATAATGTAAACAAAACAGGATACTCTCAAAAATAGATAAAGTAACAGCTCAGTTTTCAGTTTTAATCATCAAAATACATTTTCTGTATGTTTATTTATACAGCATCGTATGTAGTATGAGAAAAATGATGATTATCTGTTAAATCTTAGTATGTGCTCATACTGTAGTTAAATTGCTGCTAGAGTGGGCTGTTTCATCTACTGTAATACGCGTCTGAAGACTGTCAGTAAACACCTCAGTGTATAAGGGTGTTAGTGTCGAGGTGCTCTGAGCACGAATCAGTAATAGTGTGAAATGTGGCTCAGACACCCATGTCTACATCACTGGCACCAGAATCGCCAAAGACAGGCAACCCACTTTCCAACCTGGTGCATTGGCGCTGGACTCTTAGCATATCTGCGGCTTTGAGCATTCTGGCATCATAAAATTAGCACCTTTCTAAAAAAGACAGAGGAAAGGAGGCCAGTGTGATGTAGGGGGTATTTTGGCAGCCATCAGTGAGGTGGTTAATGACAAAGCTGATTATATTTCTGCTTTTATTGACCTGTCAGTTCTTATCATAGACTTTCTCAGTAAATAGTCATGGGGAGCTGCCAGGGGTGAGTCCTGGAAAGATGAGTGGGATGGTGGTGACAGCATCTGACTGAGGTGAGGAGAGACCCACTTCACCTCTGAAAATAAAAACACAAACTGTTTTGCAAGGTCGATTTTCAGAATCACAACTGGGTTAATGTTCCTGTGCAATTGTTAATTGTATAAACTCAACTTTTCAATTCTGTTTCAGAAACGCATCCAGGTAGAGTTTTGCCAAATCAGCATGTTTTTTTTAAAGAAGAAGGAAAAAAATAAAAAACAGATTTTTATTTTATGCATGAAATCTTTTACAAGTTATAAAGTACAATTTATCACATGTCAACACATTGAGACACAAACAAAGCCAACCACAGGTTATGCACACAGACACACAAACTCACACACAGAGCAGGTCACAAACGGGTTATGCTCTGTAAACAAGGTACAAATCCTGACAACTTTGCACACAAAGTTGAGCTCAATTTTAGCCTCCAAAGTAAACGATCATTCCTGGTCCACCACGTGGCTTTCACAAAGGTCCACTGTAGTTATCACCTAAAGTGTGAACGGACTGCTCTCTCTGCTATTTTATAAACAATGTGCACGGCCAAGAAAAACATCATAATTCCATTTATTTACTTTGAAAAAGATGTAATCTCTGGCGTTGGATATCTCTGAGTGTATCTTTGGCCAAAACAGGGTGAACTTTGGTGCAGCACAGTTTTACACGCCTCCTCCCACAGGCCAGCTCTCTGATACCTCAACACTTTTTTATTTGATTTTCACATTCCTGCACTGTGGCTCGCTGAGACTGGGGCTGCAGCGGTAGCCTAAAGGTTAGAGAAGCAGGCTTGTGACCAAAATGTCGGTGGATAACAGCGGGACGGTGGAGAATGAATGAATGAATGTCTGAATGCAGTAGCTTGGAGGCTAACAGAGGAATACTGTGGCTGAACTGTGTGGATCTGTGTGAATGTGTGTGACTGTGTGGAGCTAGTTTTTTCACTCCAGTAGGCACAGATAAGAATAATAGTAGCTGATGGTTTTAGCGATACTTAATTTAGATCAATACATATGGTGTACAGATAATACTAATGTGTTATATATGTTAAGGGAAAATATTATAAATATGGCAATCCTTTAATACTGCCTTCCAGATTTTTCTGCCCAAGCTGTTTTTGTTCTGTCTAAATAATCAGTACACGTGACAGTGAATCTGATTTTTTTTGTCAAAAATTCTTTTAGGTTTTAATCTAGATTTTATTCATTAAAACTACCAATGATGACAAAGATTTTTTTTTTTCCAATCACTGAAAATACAGTTTTCTAAATTATTATCCATAACAGTTTCTAAGCATAAAATAAGTTATAAAGAACTGAAAATTCTGTAATATTTTTTACATTATGTAGAAGATC
>CM047986.1:7198826-7246987 GCA_026261665.1 Melanotaenia duboulayi
ATATATATATATATGTGTGTGTGTGTGATGACTTAGTGCACTGTTTGCGTAATGTGAGGATATTGCATATCTGAGGCTATGTGTGTTTTAATTTGAGGATGCATGTGAATGACACATGTCTACACTGTAAGTGTATATCTGTGTATGCATATGTGTGTGAGCATGTGTGTGTGTGTGCGCATGCATACATTTCCCAGTCAGAGCACCTGGCGCAGAGGAGAGCTTATAAATTCCCACGATAAGGAGAGGGGAAGTGTCACATAGCTGGGTGTCATTTTTTTAAGATGTGAGGAAATGCCGCCCGGCTTAATTTCCATATGAAATACAGCAAGACTGAAAATACTGAAAACTTTCCCAGACCAGATACTCTCTAACTGGTGTAGCTGAAAAGCTGAAAATGTTGGAATAATTTACTGAATTGCCATCAATATCAGTAGGAAATCTTAACCCTATTCACACTTTTCATAGTTCTGATGCTGAGAACTGATCCAGAGGTTGGTGAGAAACTCTTTCATGAAGTTTGCTGAGTTGTCATTGCAGTGTGTTAGCAAACAGGATCCAGTTCACATTCTCAGCAGACACAAAGCAACATTGGCATCTACTTTGGCAGTGGTTTCAGATGTTATATTTAGCCATTGTGGTACAAAAGCTCAGGCTGGAAGNTACTTTGGCAGTGGTTTCAGATGTTATATATAGTTTAGCCAATGTGGTACAAAAGCTCAGGCTCATGCTCATGAACTGATATTCCACATTATTTTTATCTCTTTTTGTCCTATGAATTCTTTGTGCTTGCAACATCCACACACATCACAAAACTACAGATGTAGAGATCATTTAGAAAACATTAAATATGATGTAAAGCACAGTGAAATAAAAAGACTCCCAAACTCAGTTGTCTATTATTAAATCGGTAAAGCGATTTCACTAATTTAAAGATATAAATTACAGATACTTCTCTGTGAAGCATCTCAAAGACTGGTAAAACTGGTAGCGAGGACACTCCTTTAAAAATAGCTGTTACACACAAAATCTCCTTATTACTTGGCAGTTGGGTCAGATATTAAGTGGTTTGCATCTCTTCTCAAATCCACTAATGCAAAAGAAATTATCTCTAAAGCAGGAAATCCAAATTTAACTGAGTGGCTGTTGGTTGGTAAGTGAGTGGGTGGGGGAGCGGGGGTCTGAGATTGTTTTATTAAAAAATAATACTTTCAGCTCCAGGGTAGTTCCCAGCTCCAAGTCACCTTTTCTAAATCAGTTTGTCCAGTTTATTTGAGTCACTGACTGAAGGTGCTGGAGTACTAGGATTTCATAAAGGTTTAGAGCTACAATAGCATCATTCCAAAGGTGTATTCATGTTATTCCTGAATGTGTTCAGTGTTTTTAAGTCAAACCTGAAACTTTTTCATTTGTGCTATGTGCAATCTTTATTTATTCTTTACCAGTTACACACCTACTGATATTTATACATCTCAATCTCATAAGTGTTCACTTTCCAGTATTCAAATAAACCTTGTATGCTAATTTCATTATGGGTATGCAATTTTTGAGCAGAGGCCTAAAAAATAAGCACAGGGCTAAAAGGGTTAAATGCTGATTTTATAACTTTCACCCAATTTCTTCAGTCCTATTCAGCAAAGACTAAATGTTTTTTTCATAGTAAAAGAGAGACAATAGACACAACCAAGACATACAACCATGTACGCTCACATTCACTCTTTGAGTTGAGTTAGTCTAACATGCGTGTTTTTGGACTGTGGGAGGGAGAAAACTTGGAAACAAGCTGTCCTTGCATAGAGAAAACATGCAAACTAAATACAGAAAGGCCACTGGTAAACAACAAAGATTTTTTAAAATATATTTTATATGTTTTGATCTCATGTGGTTAAATGATGGCTGGGATTTGTGGAACTTATAGTGAAGGTTTCATTGATTTCATAAAACCTGACCAGCTATGCATTTTTTAAATAAATCAATTATACAATTTTAAGGAAGTGACGGATACCAAAAGCGATCTGTTCTGATTGGCTATAAAACTTAAATGAGATGGGGAAGCTAAAAACGGGTGCAAGTGAAACCTTTTCACTTGGCAATCTAGAACTTTACCAAACAGACGTGATGGTGAATTAAAAACGATTCATGAGTGTTTAACAAACCAACAGTGATTATGGTTTTCCCACCTTCTCAACAAAGCATCTCACAGCCGGATGATGTGCTGTTGGCGTTATGACATGGTTCAGGTTGGTGTGGCAAACTGATCCTTTGTGGTGAAAGTAAGAGATAAACAAACAAACATTTTTGCCGAATGCCATCGTCTCCCTGCTGGGTGTTTGTTGGTGAGGGTCAAAGGGGTAGAGGGGAAAACAGGAGTGGAAATGTCATAAATCAGAAGGATTTTAGAATCTGATGACAAACCTAATTCCTGTCTGAAAAGAGCCAGGCCGTAACCCCCCCGACTGTCATCGAAGCTGGCCTATAAACATCGCAGCTGTCACCCAAGCTCGCTCGGACTGCGAAGGACATGCCATCGTGCCTCTCACATGCTCTTACCCTGGGCCAATTCTGGATTGGAGGGGGCGGCAAATTCCGCTTTGCATTTTGTCACATTCGGCCACAGTTGGGGCTGAACCAGGACCCCAACTGTAAACCCCCACCACCACCACCATCCCCATACCCTGTCATGTCTGACCATCTGTTAAAGGGCATGTACTCCTGCATAATCACTTCATCCTTCTATAACTCTGAAAACTGTTTGTAAAGTCTTAAAAGGGAAGTGTGGGTGAAGCTGAGTGGTGGGGAGAGGGAAGAAAGAGGGCGGTGAGAAAGAAGGTGAGTGGGGGTGGGGAGGCTCACCACACAGTGCTAAATGTTCTCACTGCGAAAGGTGAGTAGAGGAGCTTTAGAGGCCATTTTCCACTCAACAAACTCTCTGACTGCCACTCTCCACCCTCGGTCTTCTCCAACATGCACACATAGACACAGGCACTAGTAACCAGATATCTCCCTCCGAGCCTGCTCTATAACCTGCACAACTAAAGCTGGCAACTCACTCACTAGAGATAAAAAAAAGAAAAATATAAAATTACACTGGGGCATCCAAGCATCTGAGCAGCATGTCTCGCTGTTCCAAAACTGTTGCTTTAACTTTAACCTGGAGCCAGATTAGATGCTTTTGCAGGGTACTTTTGATATCCAGCTGGCATAACCTGTCACAATTACATTTTCCTGACTTGAAATATACAAATGCTCTGCCTGAAAGCCCCAGCAGCATTCTGTGCATACACTGAACAACATTCAATGCATTTTTTTTTATTTGAAAAAATAACTCCCAATTTTAAGTTTCAGTGAAGCAACCTGGGGTGTAAATACCAAGTCTGATCACAAAATATTATTTTGAGTCACTGAATAACAATTCAGTGTTTGCAGATATCCAGAATTCTGCCACGATACAATTTTAATTCCTTTAAATTTAGGAAATATTTGTCTATGATGCGATCAGCTAATTAAACCAATGAATCAATCCTTACCCTCCCTAGAAGCAACAGTTAATATTTAGCTAGATTATGAATATGAAGCAGATTAAATAGCTAATTATATAGTTCTTTTAGTGATCTTTGGAAAGACAGCAAAGCATTTTCTTATCTGCAAGAAAAATGTTTTTTAGTTTCCCAAACTTTGTCAAATCAGTAAAAACATGTACAGTTTTTGTTTTTGTTTTGTTTTGTTTTTTTGTCTTTTTTTTTTGTTTGTTTGTTTTATGCCATGAAATCTGCATGTTATAGTTTGGATAAGACTAACTGTATTTTCTGTCACAGGTGACAGACATTTATCTTTGACAGGCCCCAGATAAAAACACCCAGATCATCATCTAGACACACACACACACACACACACACACACACACACACACACACACACAAGATTACATCACACCCAAATAAAAAAGAAAAGAAAAAATTGCGTGGTCTCATTGAATCTCTAAAAGTAGCGTCCAAGTTTGGGTTTGGTTGCACTATAAAAAAAAGCGAAATCATCTCCTCACTCCCCAAAGTGGCTTCATAAATTTGTTGTCACATGACTTGATCATTTATTACCTTTTATAATAATGTTTGCTGCTAGAAAGCTTTAGCTGTATTTATAAAGCAACCTGCTTAAAATCAAGTTCTTTTTCTGCTACCATGACAACTGTGACCTGTTCAGACATGGACTCTGAACAGTCCTGGTCCTGTGGTGCATGGCACCAGGACAATGACAGCAGCACCACTGGTTTCTGTGGGCTGTGGCTCAGGCCTTGCTCTGATGCACAAGGTGGATGCTCTATCTCACTGGAACTTTTGTCAGCTGATTAACACCTAAGGTTTTGTGTTATGTTCCTCAGTCCAGACCTTTTCCAGTTTAACAGTGCTCTGCTCAGGGAGATTGATCCATAGGGGAGGGGGTTTGATCTCGCCGGTGATTCATTTCAGAGAATCTTCCAGACAAACGCTGAGACCTAAGGTTTAACAATATAACATTAGACTTTAAGAACGATCAATGACTAGATGGGTTCTTCATGCATTTGTTTTTGTTTTCATTCTTTTCACATTAACATAGTTTCCCAACACAAGTGGCTGACATTCCTGACTAACCGCTGCCCTGGATTTCCCCCTCTTGGATGGTTTAGATGTAAATGGCCACAACACATCATAAATAAGAAGAATGCCAAGGGCCTACTTCCTGTATAATTAAATCAACGTGTTGAACTATGTGTGCCCATATGTGTGCACACCACATGTATGATAACACACACACACTCTTTGTCTATCTACCTACTTTAAGAAATAAAAAACATAAACTTACATGGACACACTTAAATGTGTTGTATGTATGAACATAAAACAGTGTGTGTATCTTTTAATGAAGACATCTGAATCTTGTTGGCAGTTTTAGGAGCCATTGTGGTTGTTTGCTTTTGCCTTTATAGATAATCAGTCCAGATGACTTTATCAGTTGCATTATTCTTTAAAAACATAGTTTTAAAATAACAGAGTTCTGTCCAAACAACAATGTTGGGCCCACACTGCTTTTTAAAAGAAAATCTGGTCTGTTGCATTACCATAAATCTCTTTTTAAGGGATCTAAAACTCAGATTTATCCAACCATCCATTTTCTATAATGCTTATTTCAGTACAAGGTTGTAGACTGAGTTATGTAGATGTTAAAATTAGCAAATGTTATGAATTTAGACTCTGGGATGCAGTTAAAATCTACATGTACCGTAACTCAATTAAATAATCATGTCTTTATGGCCTGAACGAATACTAAGATGTTTTTGAATTGATAGATTCAAAAAGAGCCCTTTATCTTGTGACAGCATCTTAACCAAACCCAACACTTCCCTTATATGTGTTTTAAATTAGGCTGTCAGTGTGGAAACGCTTGATGTGTCTGGACATCAGCCCTTTGACCTCGATGCAGACTTGCAAAACACTTTTGGAAACTCATTTAGCCAAAGTAGGAACTCATCCTTCTACACCTTTTGCCACTCTGTAGCCAAAACAGTAATTATACCAATCACTGCTGCTGCAACTAATGGAGATAAGAGCCACATGGGAGAGAATTAAGTCCAGAAATGTGAGAGACAAGGGAGAGGACCAGAGCTTAGAGCTGGTCCTGCTGCGAGTCACTCCACTACGTGTTCCATTGTCATTGTCAGAAAGGCGATCACACTAATAGTGTTGTAATTGGCTTTAAGTGGATTAAGTGCCAGGCAGGGCAGCAGCTTAGGCCAGAAATGCACAGTCCAAAACACAACCTGTTCTCCAGGCACTGACTGAGCATGAGATCTCAATCTGGACAACAGACATGGCTGCATGAGTTGTGTGTTAGACACCGTTTAAAACACAGAACTCCAGCTTATGCACCCGACTGGAGTGGTATTGTTGAATGACCAGTTAGAACATTCCCATGACGACAAAACAGCAGGCTTACTATTTTTGAAATAACACAAAGTGACCACTTTGTTTAGAAGAAGAAGATAAAGTAAAAAGGAAAGTGATCGTCATTTAAAGTATGAAGGTTTTATTGAAGCTTTTCTAGCTGTTAATTCAAACTTGGAAAATGAATGTACAGGAGCTGAAGCAACTGTGTTTTAAGACTGTTTGAATGTGGTTCAGTGTGTTCAATGTTTAATTCAGACAGGTCAAATTCATTTCAACAAACATACAGACATCTAACAATATAATTGTTCAATTTGACAATATAGGAGAACTATCCAAGAATAACTTTTAATGAATCAGTAATAACCATGATCATGCAACCACGTTTTGAAGTCAAAACATTGCAGAAAAAAACATTCCCACCAGATCTTTTCTAGTATTTGCTAATTAAATCAGGTATTTCTGTAGTAGATGTGAGGAATTACGACAGGAGTGTCATAAACTGTACACATTGTGAGATACTTTATAGATTAATGTATTATGTGTGTTATGTTAAATTATACATTAAGTATTAGCTGGAGTACATTTAAAGACTGTAAAGTGGTAAATGAGCAGTACTTTGACGACAGGAGATACTACAGAAGACCAAAGTTAATTAATTGGTAGATACAGATAGATTGATAGATGAATACTGAAAGGTGTCAATGGTAGAAAACGTTGAAACGTGTCCGCATGCAAGCTTTGGTTGGATATTTAATGCATCTGGCCAAACAGAAAAAAAAAACAGAAAAAGATATGGATGGACTAAATGTGTTTATTGCCGCCATGTCAATCTTCAGCTGTTCTGTATTCTGCACTGGAACCATGTTAAATAAGGCTTTATATTAAAGCGAGGGATTTAACGCAGGATCAAACATCATTAAATAAGTTTACAAAAAAGTCGCCAGGAAAAGGTGTTACCATTATCAGTTTAAAGTACCGGCACAATACCATGCAATATGTTCAATATTTATGTTAATGGCAAAGGTATTGCATTTTTACATACTTGTGTACAGTTTGTCTTACCTTTATTTATTTATTTTTTTCTAAAGGGGTTTATCCAGCAAAACATTAAAATATGAACAGGTTACAGTGTGGTCATAAATGACATTTCATTAACATTTTCATTTTAGGTCAAGTTCTGCTCCTGTCTTGTTGTTTTGCCTTAAAAAAAGTTAGGGACTTGAGTACCTGGTTAAGTTTGGGAAGGAAATATATGGCACCTGGTTCACATTTGAACATTGACTAACTGGAAAGGTCATGGAAATATAAATGAGTCGGCCTTACAAGGACAGAGAACATATGCATACAGTCCATGTGTTTAAGAAACACAAACTAAACTAAGTACAGAATAATATAAAATGTAGTCATATTTTTGTGGTTTTGTAATCTAAAATGCCAGCATTGTTTCTTGCTGCAGCACACCTGAATCACATTACTGGGTCAACATGCTTGGGCAGGACCTACATTTTCATTAAAGAAAGCCATTTAATTTGAATCTGGTGTATTTGCGGATCTACAACATCTAAAACCTGCAGGACTTTGGCCCTTAAGGACCAGAGCTGAGCATCCCTGGTTAAAGAGCTTTGGTCAGTTGCATGCTGCATCCTGTTTCAAGATCCATTCTCTCTATTTCTGATCCAAAAATAAATGCAGCAACATGGTCTACTAGAGAATAGCTAATAGTTTGATTAATTATAATAAGTAGCACTTAAGGTAATAGAAGTTGAAGATAGTATAACCACCCTTCATTTAAGAATAAATAAAGACTTCAAAGAAATTTTAAGATTATTTTACGAAAGAATTAGTCCAAAAAAGAATACAGGTTTTCATGAAATGTACTTGAGTGCAATACAAAAGCATTCTTATGTGATAAGCAAAGTGATTGTCTGTGATTTATACAGTAATACACACCCATAACACCTGTATACTCTCACTCTGCATACTGTTTTTGCCTTTGCGTTTCCTTGTTTGAATACTGTAACTAAATGCTGAAGCCATTCACAGAGCACATACATCCCCAGCCAGCTTTTGTCTTCCAGCTGTGCATGTCAGGGACTTAAAAGCGGATTTTGGCAGAGTTGAAGCAGTTGTTCAGTGTATGTTTTTGACAAAGGTTTCAGGAGCTCTGTGAACATGTGCAGCCACTCCAGATTCCACTGGAGGAAAGAGGGAGGACCTCAGCTTCCTGTTTCCCTTTCTGAGCGTACGTCGTAATGTGACCTCAGCCGAGCTGCCGGGCAGTACAATGAGCACGGGTGTGATTCAGCTTTCAACAGGCCTGTTACCAGGGATTAACTCACTGTTGTTTAATAGTGCTATCCAGACCATAATAGAATGTTGTTTTATCAGAGTAATAAGTCAGATACTTTGCTCACCGCCGGCTTCAGAAATGTTACCGTGAAATTTTTGCAAATCTGTCCCTGGCCTCTGCCCAGCCAGTGCAGGTGAGGTCCATGACAGAGAGCAGCTGCCACCCTCAAACTTGCATTCAGACACGCACCGGCATGTATAGCTCCCATAGATAGACTGATGGTGATGGAAGGGGGGCTAAGGGCTCCGTGGCTGTCCTGAAATCAGACCAGCTTTAACACAGCGGACACGCTTTCAATCCCACAGACGTAGTAGCATTTTATGTGACAAGCATTATATAAGGTGATTTATTGAACACATGTGTGTTCGGCTGAATAATACCCAGAATATTTAGCTGGGGTCTTAGGTCTGCATTTTCAAACCCATTTGGTTGTTCACAGCATTGTTACACTGACTGTTAAACAAACTTCCTCTGAAAGTAATGAGAGCTGCAAATGGAAATCTCTCAGAGGTCCCTACAAAAGGAGGCATGCTGTTCCATACACATATTTAAAAGATTTTTTGTTTTAATAAGATATTTTTTTATGTATCATATTGAACACTGTCTTATTCTATTCTATATCCATGCAAACTTATATTGTGCCAATGCTGCTTCAAGCCCATAGATTTAATGTAAAAATGAGTCCCTGAGTAAAATGAGCCCATCTCTAAGCTGCCTTTGCTCATTCACACGTAAACCAAAGAAGCTGGCCTAATCCTGTGCCAGTGTGTCCGTTTACAAATTGTTACGACATTGCAAAATCAGAGGAAGCATGACGTTAACTTGACAGCCTTAGCAAGCAATGGGACATATAAAATTGGCGTCTGATATAAAACACATTCTTTCTCCTGTTAGCAATAAGTAACACACACTGTTACACTTGATTACCATGTGGTGTAAAATATTAAGTCTCGTGGCATTGTAGTTTATATGATTTAGTGCTGATTGTTTATTCTTAAATCCTGAAACATGCTTGTTACATACACCATGTGCCATTAAAGTCTCACATAGGTTGATGCCGACTTGAAAGATCACACAAGGTGGGCCCGTTTTGCCTCTGCTACTTCCTCCCATGCCTGCTCAGAGCTGTGTCAAAGGTGGGTCAACTTTGACCCCCCATTCCACTTCAACCTCTTTCACAAATCACTCTGATCTCCAATAATGGTGCATTAGTCCCTGCTTGAAATGGTATGTGAATGGGGCTAATGGCTTTTTTTTTTTTTTTTTTAGATGAGGGCACACATAATTAACTCAGATTTGGCTTTTTCTTTTATTGCACATGCAAAGCAGTGAACATGGGCATGTGCACAAGCTGCATTGGTCCACAGTACAAAACACAGAATTTACAAACTAAACGTTTAAACATCTATATCTAGATATAGATATAGATATAGATATAGTAAAAGTTTGCTGCACAGGAATAAGGAATACGGATCTTAACTAGAAAATTGACAAGAGGCAAAAAAATAAAAAACCCACACGGATGGCTGGACCAAACACAACAAAGCAATGAAGTGGCACTGAACAAAGGAAAACCTGGAGCATAAATACTGACGGACTGATCACAAACGAGATGCAGGTGTAACAATCATCTCCAGGCCATCATAGATGTTGGTTGTGAAGAATTTGGGCAGATCAAATTGACTCTCTCTTTTTCAGTTTTTAGGACGCAGTGTCCCTTATTTAAATAAGAACAGATCTTGACTGGTCAGATGAAGGAACAATTTTCCACTTTGCCTCAGCACATTAGAGGGACTCTAGAACGTAAATTAGAAAATCATATCGGTTACTAGCTGTATCCACTTCGAGCCAGAAAAAGATATCTAATGAGACTGACTGCTGTCTTCCAAGATATGTGATAATATTCTAGATATAGAAGTTAAAATAATTTCTAATCAAGAGCTTTTCTTTCTTTCTTTTTTTGTTTGTTTGTTTGTTTTTTGGGGGGTTTTGTTCTGTTTTTAATTGTGGATGTCCACTTCATTTTTTTGTTTTCTTCATCCATTGAGTTTGTTTGTGGCCAGGACAACTACCCGTGTGACCGTTACGAAAAGTGTTGACTTAAATAAAGAGTTTAAATTACTTTTTTAAACCACTTTATATTGTTTTAATTAACATTTTAGACAACATTAAAACTTTTCTGGGGCTTGGAAGTCTTTACATAGGAGACATAAGAGACAGGTCTCTCATATTTTATTATGACAAGTTGTAACTTACAGTAAAGTAATGTTACTGATATACATTTCAAACAAACATAGCAATAATATCCATGATGTTATAAAACTGATAAAGAGTCATTGCATTGTAAAAGTGATTACATGTATTCTTGGAATAAATCCTTGATGTTTAACTGCTTTTATAAGCTCTGAATCAGTTTTGTGACAGACCGCTAACAGATTTGTCAGTTGCATTTTGGCACAACTTGACTTGGCTTACCTTTAGCACTGCACACCCTCCTCATTGCCCCCCACTTCAGTTCTCACACTCTAAAATCATGCCTCCATCGGGGTTTCAGTATCCGGGTCACCTGCCCGGTCAGTTACCCAATCCCCTGGATCTCTGAGGGCCTGATGGCACAGCACCACACGGTACCGGACCTCTCTCATTTAGACCCTGCGGGGCATCTTTGTTCTCCGCAGGCACAGCACCATGGGACAGCCCTGGACGGGTCTGTCTCCATCTGGGCCTGAGGTCTTTATCAGAACCACCTGCCTGAGAGGGTGGACCATATCACAAACATCTTTTTTTCCCCCTCTTGAGGAAGAAGAAAAATCAGACTGTTTTCCTGTTGACCTGCATGCCATGGCTGAGGCCCTGCTCTGAGGGAGTAAGAATATTTGTGTGGTTTTGTTTCTTCTCCTTCTTTTTGTCTGTGTGTGGACGGATAAGCAAATAGAAGCTGATCTTGCCAGTCTGTAATTTCCTAAATCTGTTAAAAGTATTTATCTGGTGTAAAAATAAAAATGAGACCTGATTAAACCCAGGCAAGAGATTAGATTAAAGCCTGCCTTAATTTGTATGTACAAACATTATTTTTTTATTTGATGCATCATAATAAAGTTGCAGCCATGATGATCTGTGTGTAAGTTCCATGTATTATATTTACATCAGACATCAACTAATGCTCTAAAGAAAATATAGAACATTCTTTCTTTCTCTTTTAATGTCAAATTCAAAGTGTTTTATGTATTTTGAATGTATATTTAATGTGGCATGTGTTTGTGTCCTTTGTGCCCCTGTTGCAGCTCTAGATCTGTATTTAGACATGTACTGCAGCATTAATGTGATATTTGTCCTGTAAAATATGTTGTAATTGACTTTCTTTATAGAATTAACTCTATTTCTCAATGCTTCCACCTATAGGTTATCATTCTTGAAGTTCTGTGGTGTTTGTAGAACAATTTTAAATAAAATTTAGCGTAAGCATTTTGTAAAGTGATTATTTTTTTATGTTGATCCAGATCTGAGATTTTTTGTTTGTTTTAATTTATGACTTATTTAGTATTGGTGAAGAAATGCCATCTCAAACTGCCGTTGTAAAAATAATGATGATATAAACACCACAATGGACATGTGCAGCATTAAAACTAAAGTAAACAAACCAAAGTAATAAACCTTCATAGATCTGTACTTACCTGTGCCATGGCTTTATTCATCCTAGAATAGTTTCAAGATGTTCCTTAGAGGAGAAAGGAGTACTTTTGTAAAGTGGCTGAAAGTATATGCAAGACCTTTGCAAAGGATCAATGATTTAGTGCCTTAATATACATGTCAGGCACACTGTAACACCTAAGAAAAATGTTTTTAAGTCTACTGTCAGCAATAGTTTATTACAAAGATGAGTCAAGCCAAGGAATCTCAACCATGAGAAAGGATTAAACACAAGAGGGCAATATTTTACCAAGAATTTTTCTGATTGAACTGACTGTTATAAACTCACAGTCAATATCAAAACCAGATTTACAGATTTCAGAAATTAAAGCAGCCTTTCTGGTTTCTTTTGAACATGGTCCTGTCAGCTGGACTTCCATCCAGTAAAGTTCCTCAGAGAGCAATTTCTAAGTCTCTTAAAAAGTCTGAAATGTGTTTGGAGGGTCAGATCAATGAGATGGCAGGATAATAGGATACTTTCCGGTCAACGTCCTGTCATTCAGAAGAAGCTCAAAGCAGCTTCTCTGTCAGAGGACCTTGTTAAAGTAGTTGGCTCTGGATCTCCTGTTTTAATTTTACAGCAGTCTTGCCACACTCTTCCATTAATCAATCAATGGTGCCATATTACCTATTATGTTTCTAATTGAACACACCACGATGAAAGTCTTAGAGGGGCTGTTACTCAAACCTAGACAATCTTTTCCACTTGAGGACCTGATGGATAGTATATGGCTTAAAATCAGACCTGCTGTGCATTATGTCATGCCATTGCTTTGTAGACTCGTGCTCTGATCCTCTTTACAAATACATATAGATTTCCTAATTTTACAAGCCCCAAGGTAAATTTTCAGTGAAGACTGGAGAGGGCAAGAGTGTACTTTCTAAATGTTGCTGGAACAAGAGATGAGGTGCATATCAGACAAATAATGTGAATAATTATTGGAAATAATGTCCAGATTGATGGAGAACAGCCAAATTATGAAATCATATGTTCATCTCCGGTACATCACCCTGGTCATTATTTTAAGTCATGCTTGGAAAACAGGTGGTCCTAATAGTAGGTCGCTGTCTCCACGGTTCCACACCCGTTTCATTTTCTGATGAGGGTTCAGATATGATATTTCAGGGCTGAAGCTGTACGCATGATAGGAAGTGATTGGGGAGAGCTGTTCAGAAGACATCCGTGTAATGGATGCTGATTGGCCCTGGTTAAATCCTGGGATCTGTGCCTGTGTAATAAGAGGGGAACCACAAAACTGAAGCAATAATTACCCTAAATGCAGCGTGTTTTCCCTCTCTTGGAGGTTTAAATGATTACAAGGGGATTTCTATGTCTTTTTAAACAGGTGCCATATTTACAAGCATAAAGCACAGCAGCAGTGTAGCTGAGTTCAGTTGGCACAGGGTTTTTTTTTTTTTATTCTAATGATAAACAGAACCAGCAGGGAGAAAATTTGTCTTTTTTGAGGGCCTTTTTCTTTTAGTTTGGTTTATGATTGATGCATTGCGTCAGCGTTTGAAGTCTCTGTGTGATGTGAAGCAGGGCAGATGTGTGCTTTTTATAAGCAGAAAGCACTCTCTGTGTGATTATTAAACTTGTCAATTGTTGTTCTGTAGCTTCAAGGTTGTGACTGACAGGTAAACCAGCTTCCATTGTTAAAATGTTTGATGCAAAGAAGTTGTATTGCTTAAAAAAAACAAAAAAACAACTTTAAGGTAAAATTTCCAGTGATTTCTGTAACTTAATTTGAGTGAAAGTCAATGTTTCATGACTTCTTGAGTGAATTTTCTTTCTTGCATTGAGCAAAAGCATCTACTGAACTGTGATGACCTACTACCAGGACTTCATACTATCCTTCCCTGCTCTGTTATAGTTGTGTTTTTAGCTAATGTCATTAGGCTACTCCCCATTAAAGCACACAGCTTCTTTCTACATGTGTAAGAGGAATTGGTAAGAGTGCAAACTAGTTGGACCTAGTGTAAAAAGAAGAAAATTAACTTAATTAAGTGTGTTTTTATTCCAAAATTCCATTGTACCAATTAAACTCTTATCAGGACTGTAATCAATTTTGTTGCTATGCTAGCTCTTCTGATGGAAAGTCAGCATTTGAAAATAAGATTCTGCCTGAAATGTTAACATTGCAAAGTTTTGTTTATAAATTTGTTTCACTTTAAGTAGAATGTAACTGTGGGTCTTGCACAGCACACATCTTATAAGGATTTATTTCTTGTTACCACTGATTAAAAATCAGATCTGCTTGCAACAGCTGACTTTTTTAAGCCAATTTATTAAGCATTTGAATTACAGTACTTCATAATAAATTCAGAAGTGTGTTTATTTCATGTATTGGGTTTTATGAGTCACTATATTGATAATAAGGATCTGTTTCATTTTAGAACTCATTGGAAAAATGAACTGAGATGTGATTTGAGAGATTGATCCTACTGTTTGCGTGCATAAAACACAATCTTGGAGATAGAATAGAGTGTGTGCATAGAAAAGACATCTTCAGAGCAAAGGAAAATGCACCACGTTACGTTATTTTAACAACATAACAAATTTTCTTGTTTTTACAAGGATGATTTTTTTTTAATTAAAAAACATATACCTATCAAAGGAGAAAAAAAATCAGATTCATAAACAGGAAGTAAAACGTTTATTGGGTTTTTACGTGCTTGGCACCTTTATTTACATTTGTTTTAAATGCCTCAAAAAAGAATTACTTTGCTAGTACCCTTTTCCACACATGTTTTTAACAGACTGGGTGGTAAAACTGCTATGTCGCTCAGAACTTAAATACACATCTCTAATACACATCACAACATACTTTACTCTCTTTTGCTATTGCTTATTTTATATATTTCACACAACAACTTTTTAAGCTTATGTTATNATATATATATATACATATATATGTTAAAACCATAATTCACTCAAACATAGTGAAGCCATTCTATTCCGTGAAAAAGACTAATGGATGAAGTTGTGCAGTGCAGTCCTGATCTCTTGTGTCCTGTACATGTCTGCTGGAGTTTTTAAAGTTTATCTGTAAAACAAACCTGCAGTGACACTGTTTGGCACTACAAATGGCCGCCACAGCGTCCAGATATTTCATCTCCTTCATGAATGTGGAGCGGTGAGTCATTTTGTGATCTTGTCCAGTTGTCCCTTTCATTCTAGCCAAAACCTCAGACCATGACAGCAAACCACTGACCTTTTGACATTCCTATACCAAAATGGCACAAGTGCTGCGTGAAGTAAAAACTTCTGGATCACAGTAAAGATTCTTTGGTTACAGGGTGGCAGGAAGACTAGATGGCCTATGAGTCCCTACAATTAAGAATAAGTCATTTGAAGGGACTGTTGCTATTATTGCACCATAACAAATTGACATACTTTGTGAATCAGAATATAGGCACTCCTTCATTTTTCTTCTTACACTGATCCGAGTTTGCTCTTTCTTTGTCATCAGTAAGAGTCCAGCCGTTGTACCACTGTTTTTATTTATTAATATGAGGATAATTAAATAGTAGTTTTGACTCACTCTGTATTGTAGTGAGTGGTGGAGTGTTTCTGAAAAGTTTCATGGTACCTCAGCATCTTAATTCTGCATGTAAAAATGCTGGTTCGTCTTCAGCACCATCCCTTACCGATTAAAAATTAGCTTTTCACCTGAAAGACTTTGGTAACATGGAGCCCTGTGAGATGCATTCTCAGTTCTTACACCATGTGCATGGACATCTGAGAAGAGGAGCCATACTGACGTCCATCACAAGAGTTGCTGCCCTGCTGGCTGCCGGTGGAGTTGCTGATCATGTGCATAGTGTCCATGCTACCATTAGACAAGTACTGGCGCTCAGCGAAGGCCCCTGCAGGAGCGGAGGAGCAGAGCAACCCCCCTTGGGGCTTTTCGGGGCTTGCAGCCAGTCGAGGAGAGGTGGGGAAGTTGTATCCATATAAGTTGTAAGGGTTGTGGAGGGAGAAAGCATTGTAAGAGCCCTGCTGCACATGGTGGTGACTTCCGCTAAACATATGGGCAGAGGAAGGGGAGGAACCTGATGAAGAGGACGAGGCAGAGCTGGAGCTACCTCCAGCCTGCATCACGTACTGAAGCTGAGAGGCTGGGAACGAGCCGAGCTGACTGCTATAGGCATCCATCTTGCTACCTGTGCTGTTGCCACTGCCACTGCCGGTCAGGGAGGCATGAGTGCCACCCTGCATGCCAGCAGCGATCAAGGAGGAAGTCCTCTGTGGCAAGAAGGATTCAGAGGGTTGAGCAGAAGCCACAGCACCCCCTGCAGCTTGGAGGCGTCCATAGGAACTGTCAGCCAGGCCACCATAGCCCTGCAGTGCTGCCATGTTGCTGCGAGCACAGGCGGGGTACTCCGATAAGCCCAAGTTGCAGAGTTGACTTTCTCTGCAGCCCACATTGAAGGTGTTTGGGGCCAAGTGGAAGGTTGGGGGTGAACAGGAAGGAGACAGGAGGTGTGCTGCACCAGAGGGAGAAGGAGTTCCTGTGCTGGAGGTGGTGGGAGAAGTGCCTGTGCTGCCACCTGGAAAACAATATGCAGAGAGAGTGAAATTCTGATTCCTTTATCTGAATCAAGAGCATTTAAATGGATGTTTTCAAATATTTGTGTCAAGACTGGTGGTAGAATGAAAATGTATTAGAAATATCTATAAATAATGATACCTTTAATACATTCTGTTGTTTTTTGTTCAAGGAATTATAGTGGATTCCTTCCTGTCTACCTTTGACCTTCATACTGGGTGGCAAGAAACAAACAAGATTCCTCTGTGGGGGTAGTGAGTGGGGGGGTATTCATATCCATTTGCCAGACCTCCACATTTTTTTCTTCCCTGTGGCAGTGCAGAACAAATCTGCTCCACAATTTGTTGAAAATTTATAAGATTTTATTTAAAACAGGTGTCCTCCACCACATAACGAACCAAGATTTTATACTCTGTGTTTTATGCACAAAGTTTCTGTAAAAATGCTCAACCGTGAGCATGTGTTCATCTTACATTACGACTCTCCTTGTCTCTTTCCTCTTTTACAAAGCAGACAGAAGCATACTGCAGACATAATTGCCAATGGAAGCATTTCCAAGTAGTACAAAATCAGACAACTAAAGTAAGCCGAACACACACTGAATTGATCTTCTTCCAGTTAAATATACAACCTTCTTAAACCAGACCGACTTTTCCAAAATACGTTCTTTGCCCTTCATCACTTTGCTGGACACAAAAACATGAGCAGTGATTTAAAATATATGGCTGCAATGTGAAAATACATTCAGTTTTGACTACGTCTGGTCAACAGAACTGCCCCTTACACATGTACACACATACACACACACATAAATATACACTGTAAATCTTTGTTGGCAAAAATGATATCCACAAGTCAGGTCGCTCAGAGTGAAACGATATGGGGATATCAATCACAAAATTCTCTATTAATGAGAATTTGGCCGGTGTTCATGCTGCTGTTGGAGAAATTAAGTCTGAAACCAGAATGAGAAGGAGGCATAACTAAATAATCCAGGACTCGCGCAGCTGGAGTTCTGAATTTGCACCATATGCCTTCGATAATATCACAGCGCTCTGTTTTCTTCAAGGAGATAGAGCGTTGGTGGACTGTAGGGAAGGAGGGAAATAAAGAAAAGAGAAAAGTAAAAAAGTAAGCCAGTCATATGTGGATAAAGGAAAAAGAAAAGACGATAGAAAGATAGTTTGGTGATGTCATGTTTTCCTGTAGTTAATAAGGCTTGGGGTGCTTTAGTACTGAGGGAGAATAGTCGATTACTTGAAAGGAAAAGTGTGTCTGCTGCCATAAGGGCAAAGCTGCACATGCACATACAGTTACTGCACCACAACACAGTGTCCGAAGAGTGACAAAGAGTTCATTGGCAATGCAAGGGCTTTAATTAAATCCTAATCACTAGAGAGGAGTTTCTGGATAACAAACACGTCATCTTGCTCAGACAAAGTATGAAGCATCACGTCATGCTGACCTCCAGAGGTAACCAAGAGAGGGTCAGTTAGGAATCAGAGCTGTTTTAACACAACAAGACCCTTGATATGAGCCATGACTAAGTCCTTGTTACTGACGCTAGAGCTGACAAAAAGAGAGGTGGCACGACTGATGCTGACTCGGGTGTCGGGGCCATCCAAAACCCATTGTTAAACGATTTTATTTTCATGGGCTGCGCATGATGTAAAAAGTTCAGCAGACACAGGCAGACGAGCCAAAGGAACAGCATATGGCCAATCTCAAGTGAAGGACAAGCATGGCTGATTCAGTGTGTGGTGATATATGCAGGGAAAATATGCAGATAGAGTTCAGGTTGGGATAACAAAGTACTGGGGTCATGCTAACTACCACAACACACTACAGTGAGTCTGTGCAGAACCCTGTAAATAGTATTAAAAATTAAGCAATTGTACACAAATAAATTCCTATTTAATAAAATACTAAATTAACAACAAGCATAGCTCCTTCATTGTTTGGGATAATAAATTTTGTTTGCTACTCTCTTCTTTCCAAGTTATTAAAGCCAGAATGGCTCACTGTAAAATAGGCCATCAGGCAAATTTTAGTCGATCAGAATAAAACTAGTGTATTCTGTTTTGGACCTGCCATTATTCTTCCATCTGTTTTTGCTTTTTGCATAAAGGGTCCAGACTTTGTATTGAAGTTTGACTTAAAATTAGAAGGAGACTGGACAGAGAAAGGGATCCTTTTCAATTACTTTCACAGAGAGATTATATGCAACTGCATACCTTGCTGTTTCTGCATATTGGTAAAATCTTCAAATGTGAGGGTCCTCACTGGAGGTCTCCAGAAAGCATATGTCTCCATGATCGCCTCAAGGCCGGTCCTGACAGAGAAATATGCAGACAAGGGTATTTCAGGTGACACATGCACACACAAAAAGACATGAAAAAGAGGGGGTTTGATATTCAGTGTGTGACTTTTCTGGCACATGGGCAACATCTACTCCTTCCCTTTTATTACCAGGGTTGATCAGTAATGGAAATTCAAGTTCAACGTTTTCAAACAGGCACAGCCAGTGTCATAGCATAATCTATAATTTATTAAACAATGGATTCTCATTACTATTATTTCACACTTTATGACTGAGTGAAATGTACATTCATAATTTATGAGAAACAAAACTTAAATTTATTCAGATTCATTTATGGGGCTTCTTTGCAATTTGACACAACTATTTAAGCACAAAATCACTAAATTTTGATGCTTTTTTTCAGTCAAATTCACTTATATTTTACAGCATTTAAAATTGTTTTTCCTGCATCAAACGTTCTTTCAAAAGCAACATTCTTATCCATTCAGATCCATAATAAAGATCTATAATCAAGTATCAAAAGGAGCTTTATATTTTGTTCTCTAGATAAATAAATAAACATTCTTCCTCCTTTTGTCCCATAAAAACACAGTTAGATACATCTTTCCAGAGACTGTACTTGAATGCAACATCAACTTTATCTGCTAACCTTAATTAGCTTAACACTGAACTAGAGCGCAGATCTCCACCAAGCCATTGTATTTTTTATCACCATCTCCCAATAGTAAAAAATCCTTCAAAAAAATCCCTAGATCCAGTCAGTGACCCAGATCACCCCCAAAATTGGATCCTTGCTTCTTTATTGCATTTCTCAGATTTTTTGAAAATTGTATTTCAACATTTAACATGTTATTCAGGTAACACATCTGAGGACATTGTGGACTCTGTAAAAAGTGTTTTTTTATTGGCAAGTTTGCTGTTTTAAGATGGAACAGATATAATAGGTGTACCAAGGGAGGACTGAATATGGTGTTTGGGGAAAAAAGACTGCATAAGTGATAAAATAGCCAATTGGTGAACATGTTTCATGTGTTTAATAGATTAAGTGAGAGTGAACTGGTTCATTTAAATGAGCACTAGTAGAGAGGGACTGACACTGTATGACAATGAGGAGACACAAAGGTGAGTAGTAAATGTTCAAGTTTGGGATGGAGCCCGAAAGAGAGGCGGAAAACTACAGTCTGGTTGGAGGAAACCGGGGCCATTAAAAGGGAGTAGGTTTTTACTGTGCACATAAATCTGATGTGACGTTTCATCTTGAATCTGTACATGGTTCTCCTTGCTGCTTGATTTACTTCTCTGCAGGCCACTCAGCCTCTTCCCAGGAAACCAGCACCCGTCACTGTTCCTCATGTTATTTTAGGCCCACTAACTCCACTAAAAGCGTGGCAGCTCATTAGTGCACCATGCTAATCTGGCCTGCCCTCTCCATCACTGCACTCATTCATACAGTCAAACTGCTGCGGGACCACAGCCCAACACAAGTCGTATCCCTCTCTAAAGCTCACTCAGCTGACACAACTTACGACACCACCATTATTTACTGCAGAGCTTAGGTTTGGTCTGTATTAAGACCCAATATGAAATTCATAAAGAGGGAAACAAGATGGTGTTAAATGAAGAATAAGCAGTTCAGATTTGGCCTTTATATTAATTTTGGAATTTCCCCCGAATGAGGAACCAGTTGGTAATGTTCCACTTCAAACAAGCTGTGCTGTCGCTTTTCTGCTATAATCCCCCAAAAGATTGCTATGGTTTTGATTTTCTGACTGTGACCATTTATGTCACTCATATCCGATACCAATATAATGTTTAAAAGACTCACATAGCAATAATAAAGCATGCCACACCTGTTTTTGTGTTTGCAGCTTCTTGTTTCCAACAGTTATAGTTGCAGCTGTTGCCTACTTCTATATTTTGGCTGAATCAACTCCAAAGAGGGCAATCACAGTAAGTCTAGTATTTTAATAGAGATTATGAATATGGGTTTTTGAGCTACACAGAGCTTTTTTTTCCACTTTAAATTCTTGTGAAAAGGCAAGAGGAGTGCTACCGAATGGTCAGCTCCACCGGTCTGATGAGGCATACAGGAAAGAGTGATTTTATTAAAAAAAAAAAAAGCCTTGTTATTTGTTTAATTTTTGGGGGATTCTTTTGTCCAGATGCTGGTGTACAGAGGATGTTTAATGCAATACAGATCACTTTAAAGAGGTCAGATTATGCCGTGTGGGTGTTTCATCTTATAAGCCTCATTTACTTTTCTTTTTTTCCTTTGCTACATACGAATATGTTCCTGACTGCTTGGCAAATCAGGCCACTGTCATATTGAGACTTCTGCATCCATTCAGAGGGAGTCATAATAGGTGACCAATTAAACTCCTAAATCACAATAATAATGCCAAAACAACAGCATGAAAGTCAAAGGTCAAGGTTTCATATTATTACAATGTTCACAAATAATAAAAGACAAAGGAGCAGAATGATACATTAAATTCAAAATTCAAAAGGAGGGATTTTTAAGGAGAATTCAAATTTTTAAGTTTTAAAAGGTGAATTAATCTTGGCATTCAAACTCTCAAAGGGGCTGCAGGGAAGGAATCCCAAGCAGTACGTGACGATAAATTCATTTCCTATTTCTCTACGGACAAATATCTCATTCTGTTATCTTTTCATCTGTAGGTTTTTTTTTTTTGTTTTTTTTTTTTTGTTTTTTTGCGCAAAGAAATTCTAATGCCAGTTCATAAATCAAACAGTCTATTGTTTGAAAAATGAAAAAAGATGTCCCAAATATCTGCGTGCCAATAATGTAGACCAGATGAGGGGGCTGCTTTCATGTGCGGAGGGGTCTGGTAGTTCAATACATCCCTTCTGGTTCCCCCTTCTCCTCCACCATGATAATTCAACGATGGAGAACACAAATCAAAAGATAAGATCATATTTTGTATTGTTTATTTTTCAAGTTGTTTTGCTTGATTTTAATTTTATCTTCTGCTTTGTAACATAATTCATTCATTCATTTTCCTGCCGCTTCGTCCAATTCAGAGTCGCAGGGAAGCTGGAGCTGGAAAGGCAGGGTACACCCTGGACAGGTCGCCAGTCCATTGCAGGATCAACACAGAGAGGCAAACAACCACACACCCTCGCTCCTAGGGAGAATTTAGAGTGACCAGTTAACCTAACATGCATGCCTTTGGATGGTGGGATGAAGCCAGCGTACCCAGAGAGAACCCACGCATACACGGGGAGAACATGCAAACTCCACACAGAAAGGCCGCTGTTCAAACCTCCCCCCAGTCGAGGCTCCACATATTTAACATATTTTATTTTTTATTTATTTTTTTTTCTTTTAATCTTCAATCATGTCATGATGATGACTGAATCAGCATCCAACCAGCCACCACTCCGATAGAGACATCACAGCTGATTTAAAAATTACCTGATCTGTCTGTATGGCATGTACAGTCACATAGGGATGGTCACATGTAAGAATGTGTGCTCTCTCTTAATGCATATTGCATGACATGAGGTTTATGATTTTGATGGAAGGACAGGAGCTGCAACATGATTGAAAGAACCCTCAGTTTACGTATGATGCAAGGCTTGCCAGCTTCACCCTGTTGTATGGGCTACAAAAACGTGGAATAAAAAGAAAAAATGAATTCATGAGTCCAGACATTGTTTATAACCCTGTTAGTGGGGACATGGTGACTTCCAGGTCACAAGATGTCTAGACGTCTAGTGACTACATTTTGTTACATGTAGCCATTGTTCCAAAAGCATTTTATGACCATATTTTAGCCTCAAGCAGGGCCTAACAATGTGTTATAATTTTTATGTATTTATATGACTAAATCTTAAACACTTTTTTTGTGGCAGGTGGGGGGTTAAAGAAAGACACAATTTAAAATTTAAAATGTCATTTAAAAAAATGTTGCACATGCAGAAAACATTCATCCATCCATTTTCTTAACCTGTTTCATCCTGTTATCACAGAGCTGCAATTAATATTAAAAGTAGATGAGTCAACTGGCTACAACAGCACACGATGTGCCAGCGCAAACAAGTCCTCTGAGTGAAACTGTCACATCTGTCATATGTCCATACCCTTAAATAGGACTCACAATTTCATCCTTTACCACCCCTGCATTTTATGTTCTATATCCAAGTAGACGTCATTGACAAGTCTATCATTTAACGAGCCACAAAGTCTGCATAAGGAGGAAGGAAGAGGGAGGGGTGCTTGGATGGAGCAGTTAAGTGCAGAGTTTTCAACCATGAGCCTTTGTGTGCCATGAAACTGAGTCCAACATACAGTATGTACAGAAACACTCTCACCTACTAGTTGGGTTTAGACAAAAACAATACTTCCGAAGAATTAGAAAACTATTCTGGATTGAGCTAAAATAAATTGTTTTTACATTTGTCATGGGATACCATCTTGCAGCTTGACATGGTTATGTGTATTTTTCTTCTAGAAAGTCTAGATGCGGGTAAATACTCTCAATAGTGAATACACTTACTTTGTGTTAAGTTTAATTCAGCTATACCATGTCCATGAACAGTGGTGTAGTGGTCTGCCTTGTCACCTCATGGGACGTTTCATTGTTCTGGCTTCCTCCTACCATCCAAAAACATAAGTCATAAGACTTTGGGAAGAGTGTGAGTGTTTTGTCTTTGTGGTGGACTGGTGACTTGTCCAGGGTGTACCCTACCTCTTGCCTGATAGAGCCAACTAGACTCCAATAGCTCTTTTGTGAGTTTAGGTGGAGAAAAACTGCTGTGTTTAGGTTCAGGCAACAAAACTGCTTAGTTAGAATTTAAAAGATTATGCTTTCTAAAACTTCATAATGTGACTCCACTATGTTAGTGGTTCCTTACCTTTTTTTCCTCTGGGACCCCCTTCATGCATATATTAAAATGCCATGGAGTCCCTGCTCCACCCTGTGCTGAAACCATGTTTGGTTTTAGGCTTTCAAAAGTAAGAATCTCTCAATAAATATTTCTTTCTGGTTGAGTCCTGTCCTTTGATAAAGCCAAAGTTAAATGAACAACATACAGTCTTACTGTTTTCCCCTTAAAATAGGGAAAATTCATGGACATTAATCACAATGGTTCTGTATGTTTAAAGCCTCAGGGAGCCCCTGTGCTCTTTGGGGGGGGCCCTTGGGGAGTCCTGGACCCCATATTGGGAACCACTGCACTATGTGATGAGGTAAGAGCAACACTGAGCTCTACTGGGCTGAGAAATTGATATAATACACATCCATAATTAGTAGATACACAAACTGGCAACCTTTTCTTCAGTGACTCGGCTGAGATGGTGAAAAGAGAAATATTCCTGGAATACAGAAAACGCTCTTACAGGATTTATTGTGTACCTGTTTCGTCCTGAATCCCGGAATCCTTTGGCAAATGGGTTGCGGTCAATCTTTAGTCTGGTGATCTACAGAAATGGATGAAAAAAAGTTTTCTTTGTTTATTAGTTACTTATATGCATAATTAACTCATGCCAACTTTTACAAAGTGATTTAATAAAATAAGACCTTAAAAAACATGAGTCAATTCAACATTTTATCTTTTTATTTGAAGGAAAATTCACAAATATATTCTTCCCCTGCTACAATACAAATAAGAGTTTTGTGTGAGTATAAAAAAGAGCTGCTTACCTGCTGGTTCTGGTAGGCAGTAACAGTGGTGAAGACAGTCTCAGGGAAGCTGAAAGTCTTCACGCCCTCCCCACTGGGCACAGGCTTGTTTTGAGACAGTTCGCTGCTGAAGTCCTTCCTGATGACATGTACACGAGGCTGATACTTGTGCATGGAGTGGAGGATTATCTGAAATCACACAAAGTGAGAGATGATGGTAAAGGAAGTGTTTTTGTGCTGTTAGTGATGGTGTTTCAGTGTTTGACCTGCAGCGGGTTGATGAGTTGTTGCTATTTAAGAAATAAATCACAAACAATGTGTGCCTGTAAATTTTCAGATCAAAACATTTGTACAGTTTCCTCATATCAATTAACTCCACAGATTTTTTTTTATGTTTTATCAGGACTATGTGACATCCAGCAGAAACTAATTTCACACTGCAGTGACGCTTGATCGAGGATTATTTCACAGCAGAGCAGAGGCGTCAGACGGTGTCGGCCCCCCCGCCTCGCCTCAGGGTCTCAGTCTGCTCTTGATTAATCTAAGAGTGAGAGAACCTCCCCAGAGTCAAACACCCCCTAACCCTCCCCACATTGTGCTACAACTGAGGGGGGTCATTTTAAACCAAGGCTGCAGGGGGGGAAAACACCTCTTAATATCAAAAACATTTCACTAAATATTCCAGGCATCAAATCACATGCAGATAAATGCAGAAATTATGTCCAGGCTGCTGCAAGGAGGCACACAGAGGCTGTTTAATCGGCAATTCTTCTACACATGACCACTGCAGGCCAGGCATATTTCACAATTTTTTCCCCTTTACTCACCACACTATTTCAAGTAAGTGGACATATAATTGCTTCATTATCTAATCAGCCATTGTATTACAAATACTTCTGAAAGAAATATAAACGCATGTAAGATTTTGCTTAAAGAGAGCTTCCAAACAGACATTAAAAAAAAAGCACTAATGGACAGCATCTTGTTGAATTCATATTAACTGATTCATGGCTTTGGTCCCTGGTCAGCCTGAGGTGATATGAAGTCAAAGCAGCTCACACAAAGTTGAACTCACAACTCACGGAGCAGCCAGAGGACAAGGGCTGACAGTTGTTCACGCTCAAATACAATTAGGTTAATACAAGATGTTTTCATTTTCATGGAAGGTAATGACGTCCCTTCAGTCCCTTTTGAAACTCATTAGGGCATACAAACCAGTGACACCAACACATATATGTAACAGATGTCCTGTACAGAGTTCTCAACACTTCAATGACCATAAAAGATCAGTAATCAAAGCAATAAATTACAAGGACTCTGGCTGAACTCCCTAGATTTGTGGGGACGCATTGACAAGGTGAAGACGTGCACCTTAGTGAGCATAAAGTGTATGTGTGTGATACTGCTGCACATTTCCTACGAGATGGAAAAGAGAAAAAGTTGCATCGCGAGCCATTTTAAAGAGAAACAGGCAAACGATCAAAGTAAACAGTAAAAATATTTACTGTGGCGTTTTGAACAATCTTACACAACAGCATCGATACGTTACAATGCATCATTAACAGCAAAGAACAAAAGAGGAAAAATTTTTGGCTGGTTCAGCAAGCTTTAGCATTTTATTAGATTTTCCCACAGACCAGCAAGACAACAATAGAGTGACAGCGTGAGGAAGATCTGAAGCCATGAGGGTAAAGAGAATCCATTCGGGCACAAAAACCTCTGAAGGCCTGTTAGTTAAAAGTATGGGTGATGTGAGAATAACAGGACTGGTAATCATGGAAGCGTGACACTTCAAGCATGAGAGAGAAAGTTTTCCCGTATACATTTTAAGTATGATTTTGAAAGTTAATGAAGTTAAATAATTTAATGAAAGAATTAAACTGTTTTTGTATGTTTGGGTTATTTTAAGTGGCAGAAAAAAATACTGGTAGAATATATTATAATTGTACTGTATTCACATGGGTTGCCTGTGTGTTTCTGCAATGCCAAACATGATTCATAATACTCCACAAATAGTTGGTGTTTCTGAAAAATGAACTAAAAAAAGGACATTTATTATCCCTAAAAGTGAGAATCATTCTAACAGACATTTAAATCCGACTCGAAAATATTCGTTTAAAATTTTTTTTAGAAAATTTTGTGTCTGTAGCTTTTTCTAGTAAGACTTCATATGAAAGTTTAAAAACAATACTTTAAAGAAGCATATTTCACACAGGTTTATCTGTGGGTATGAAGTTCTAAAAGGGCCGTGGTAACTAGATTTATACATTTGTTTTACCTATTTTGCTGTACTCCACTATCAGATTATCTCAGAATCTTAAAAAAATATATCATTTTTGTACAGTGCTGCACAAAGGTAATGCAACATTTTCTTCATCAGATATTTAAACTTACTCTTTCATTTTCATTTCGTTATCATAACACATCACACATAAGACCATTTGCTTGAGGCGCAGTCTGCACTTGGAAGAAGACGGGCAGGGCTTTGTAGCCTGTACACATGACAAGGAGGCTACTACTTCAAGTGAGGTGGTGATCAAAAGCTTAGGGTGTTTCTCCAATTTCAAATTGTGGTATTGATAAACAGCATGTTGACTACATGCAAACACGAGCTACGTCAGAAAACATATGTGGGATACGTACAACTGTCTGTTTAGAAAAAAAAACAATTTTTTCAGCATCATATTAATGGTCAATGAATAACTAGAAGAAGCATTAGTGAGTTGCCTCACTNTACGTACAACTGTCTGTTTAGAAAAAAAACTTTTTTCATTATCATATTAATGGTCAATGAATTACTAGAAGTCTGCATTAGTGAGCTGCCTCACTTATTTTTTGTTTTTGTTTTTTTTTTGTTAAATTGATACAGTNTTGTTTTTGTTTTTTTTTGTTTTTTTGTTAAATTGATACAGCTGCAAGTGAGTATGTTAAAATGCATAAAATTGCATAAACAGAATCATATGAATCTTGGATTTCTGACAGTATATGCAGCCAGTACACACACTACTTTTACTGACACATAAGCTGTAGAAAAATAACAATAGATAAGCATTAGGTGGGCTGAGATTTATATTTAACACATAAAATCATAAACTGCCCAATACTAATTAATTTATTAAATAATTGACAATATAAAGCTACATAAATATGACACAAAGTAATGCATTAGTTATATTAATCCAGCTTGACAGTATGATTAGGTTTATTGGGGTACAGCTGATTTCCATCGCTTAAAATAATCGCTAATAATAGTGTTGAACCTTAAAGAATAAAAAATATATTTTTTCCATCTCTGAGCATGATGGTAATAAAGCACTTGAATGTAATGTTTCTGTCATGACTGTAACCACAACAGAGCAAACAACAAAATCCTTATTAATCCTAATCCTAATCAAATGAATGTCATATTTTATTCTGAAATTCTTTTATTTTCTCTCTTCAAAGCAAATAAATTTGGATATATAGTGTAACCATTAGAGTACAGCACGTCTATCTGTGCAGTGGAACATTTAACACATTTATCATTTAACAACATTTGACAAAAATAAATCCAGATAAATATTCATTGTTGTGTTTTGATATTTATCAGAGACGAGACATGTGCAGTATGTGCTAGTTTTAATTAGTTGGGTCATTTGCCTTTTGATCTGACGTGATACAAACACAGTCAGCCGTTAAACCTCCACATCTCATTACTAAAACACGAAAGAGACACTGCTTTACAATGTCCCTCCAGATGCATAGCTTGGTTATTTGTTGTCTTGGTTTGTATTTTTTTCCTCAGTCTGTTATTGTTGTGATGTCTGATAAGTCCAACTGTATTTCCTTTACGCTGTCTGTTTCTGATGAGGCACACAATTCACACCACAAGTTAAAAGGACGAGTGAGAAGCGGTGAGGTTTCCCACACAGGAAGCTCCAAAATCAATTTCATTTGGCCTTTTAACACCCGTCCGGGACACAAAGAGCCCTAACTGAGCAGTGGGAGAGGAAAAACAAACTTTGAACTTGCACCCATATGTTCTGACATAGATCACCACCAAGCGGCTGTGATCATCTGCAGAGCAGTGACACAGCGAGAGACCTGCGGCGGAGACACATGAAGCTGCCATTTTGCTGCAGCACTGAAAAACATCACTGTGATGGCGGCGTCCTACACCATGTAGACATTACTACACCTACTGTGCTACTCATCTATAAGTAAGATGATGATTTGTAGCACTTGTTGTCCTCTTTTCAACAGCATTTCTGACAGCAGCGATGAAAGCGGCCTTCTTTCAAGGCATTCAGGACAGACACTGTGCAGCATGCAGATGCTTCGATACTGAAAGTATGTGGCAGAAAAAAAACAGAACGTGCTCTTCTGTTTTCAGCAACTTTGTTTTGGTTAATCAAAGCAAAAACAGGTCACACAAAACTTTTGCATTAGTTGCTTGTTCAACAAAATCTATTAATCTGAAACATGTGCTTTAAGTAACTTACTTTTTTTAATTTAGTATGGTGAGATTGGATTTTTTTTCTCTAAAACATCCATTTATTTTATTTTATTTTATTTTATTTTATTTATCTATAGCTACATGTGATTATTACTTATTGTACTTTAAATATTATTCTTCACACTGCATGTTTATAGACATTTGAAATAAAAGTTCTTCTCCTGGCATTGCTTTACCCTCTAAAAACTGATCACCACAGAGCAACTTTGCAGTATTTTCAGACATTAGTTGACATCCAAATAACATGATTGCGTTTTTGACTCCCGGGTTACACTCAGTCAATAACACAACACTTTACTAATAGTATTTTGTTAATTTAGACAAAAACTTTACTTAGACAAAAACTTTACTTAGTATATGTTAGAAATCAAAACCCATGCTTAATGCTGAAAAGAAGGTCACGATTCAGGCTAAATGCTGAATGAACCATGCTTTTCTAGTTTAGTTGAGTCTGGTTTAGTTTAGATTACCTGAAGGGCTTTAACATGGCTACAACATTCAGTCATTCACACTGAATGTTGTGTGAATGACACACCATACACCATTCATACACCATCTATATAGTATGTTATTTAGCTTATGATTTGCTTTCTTCTCTGTAATATAAACACTCATGCACTCTTGAACCAATCAGAACTCTGTGCGGTGCTTGCTGCCTTGCCAAAAGACACTTTGGCATTCTTGACTAGGGAAACAAAGAATGGCTGGCCTCCCAGTTGGAAGATGGCTGCTCTGCCTTCTGGGCCACGTGACATCTAAAAGTCATTTTTTTATAAGGCCACGGTCATCTTTATGGACACCATTATGCTGGTTGCCTTGGTAACACTTCCACACAACACATTTCATCTTCAGTAAGCATTAAAATAGTTTGGTTAGAGATTTAAGAAAAGAAAAAGTTGAGGACTAAGATCCAACTTAGTCACTTTAAAGGACACCATCTTGACACTTTACTTGCTGTTGCTCTCATGGCATCTACAGATCACATATTCATTTAGCTTACTTATAGGTCATTACTGCATGGCCAGACCCATGGGGTTGTTTGTTTGCTTGTTTGGTTTTTAGGAAAACTGTCTCATTTCTGGAAGGGCAGCTGCTACAGGCTCCAGCCGTCCCATGCAACTCCCTGGCCTTTAGTGGACAGAAAACCACGAAAACAAGCTGGAAAATACATTACTTTTTTGTTATGGCTGTATATACTGCTAAATGTTGTGGCTAATATCTATCAGCAAACACTAGCTTCAGTCTTCATACTGTATGTCAGTTTGTTTTTGCTCTGCTAACTCTAACAAGTCTGGACGAGAATATCTCTGCTTCAGAAATTCTACAACACCTTTGTGACATTTTTTCAGTGTATTCTGTGAGCTCTAATTGAAGGAATTAATCCAGTATGATTTGAAATACTGAATAGCCTTCAACTAATAGTTTCCATTTCCCATGAAATCTGTTTCTAGCGTATGAAAAGTATGAAGTGCAAATAAGGGACACACTTAAGCTTGCTGCCCTCTTGTTAATTATACATGAGGAAGGTAGTAAATCAGACAAATGATGGTCTAACGTGCTGCATTACAGTTAAATATTTCACTTATGAAACCCACATTAAATATTGAGAGTAGCCAAAAACTATAAGGGACTTACTTAAGCTCACCACTTCTTTTACTGAATAGTCTAATACAAGTAAGGCAGTAAATCAGACAGAATGTGGTCACATTTCAGATTTAGTTCAGTTGTGTGGCTGCTGGAGAGAACTACAAATCAAACTCAGTCATTAAGTGCCCTTAACAAAATTGTTTCATTATAAAATCCTTCACAGTGCCATGAAGGAAATAAAAGTTAGTATTAAGGGGCGCTGGTTCAAATCCATGACTTGTGATATATTTCCTTCATAATACATAATGTTCAGTCAGAGTGGACGAGGTTCAAAAAGAAATTGTCAGAGTGTGGGAGAGCAGTATGCGGTGCAGCAGACAGAAAATCGATTCGAAACTAATCGCTCTGAGTCATGAAAGCATGAAGTCCACGAAGAGCCATGTCAACTTTCCTTTCAAAAACATGCATCACAAATATCTCCATCCAAGGACTGCCACACAGCTCCGCTCCAAGATCACCATTCATTACTCAAACTCTCCTAAACCAAAAATGAAGGGTGCTGGTTTATGTTGCAGAATGCATAGAAGGGGAGGAACTGTTTTGTGTTGTGTACATGTCATACTGGTTATGTGCAGTGTGCAGCTTTGTCCAATATTTGTGCTCTAGATTTCCTCCTCCATACAATAAATAACATCAATGTTTATTGAAAGATGCCATTTACAGTGAGCATTTTTTAATTTATTTATTAAATACCAACATTTAACGTGGTACAAAAGAAAATTTTGAGCAACATAAAATGCAATAATTTACCAAAAGAACTCATGGAACTGAATGATGTTCTCAAACACGTAAATTTAAATTTAAGTTTATGTCAAATCCCTCTTTTTTATTGTTGTAAATATCAGGATCAACTGTGCATGAAGAGACGACACAGGCAGAAGGAATATTAGTCTGTCCTGGTTCTTTATCATCTGTTGTTAATGGGTTAATCATTTGGTTTATGTGAGCTACTATATGAGTTTTATATCATTTATTAGCAGAACACAGAGGCAATGTACAGTAACTTGAAGATCATCTGTTAAAAATTACATTATTTCTCACCATTGTTACCCAGGCATAAAAAAGTCAGCATCTAAATACAAAAATGTGGATTCTTCCCTTTTTAATGTGTTCTACAGGGTTTGCTTTAATAATTTATACGCTAAAATAAGTTTATCTATCTCGCAGAACTTTGAAATGCCTTAGTTTTCTTCCTTTATGTGGTGACATCATGAAACATGTTAGCGTCATGCCTTTGTGCTGTATAGTCTAACACACCTTCAAACATGCATTTCCTTATATTTAAAAGGCAAACTATGCTGCATTTCAGGCAGAAAGTAGCATCAGATGCTGCATTCATATGAAATTATTATGTTTTTGTTTTATTTACGTCAGATAATGTCAACCTCTGCTATTACGCCCCCTCAATAAAAAGATAAGCCTCTTGTGGTGCCTATTATGGACACTTAAGATATCTACATATGAATTTTACATACTTAATATTACCATAACTAAATATTCTGTGGGTGCAGCATGAAAAAAATAAATAAAAATTGACCAGCAGATGATTTTAAAAAAGCAGTTTTCCTTACGTGTCCCTGGTCATCCAGCTCGTTGTTTGTCAGTTTGAGTTTGTCAAAACTGACCACCTGCCTCATCCAGGTGTCTCCTGAGGCCAGAGAGTCCGGGTGGATGTAGACCCGTGGAGGCACTGGAGAGTCTGCATTTCCTGCCACCATCCACTTGGAGCTGTGGTACACATACCTACAAGAAAAGATATGAAAACCACATTGAGGACGAGATCATCGGTTGGTTTGGATAATCTAGTGATGCTTCATAGAGATCTGGATCAAAACTACTATTTTTTTTTTTCATTTTTCTCACATTAGACATAATTGTGCATGAGTGGCACATGACATAAAAGAAAATATNCATAGAGATCTGGATCAAAACTACTATTTCTTTTTTTTCATTTTTCTCACATTGGACATAATTGTGCATGAGTTGCACATGACATAAAGAAAAGCATGCTTGACATATTTTCAGTTATTTAAATTTATAAACAAAACTTTTGTGGAAACATTTGGTGAAGTTATCCCAGCATCCAACAACTGCTCTGTCTTCCTGTTGTGCATGTTACTTACACTTTCACTAATCATGTTTTTGTTCCTCAGAAACTTTGTGGAGGTCTAATATTCCCTCATCACTTCAGTGTTTTCAAAACTCACTCGAGGTTACTTCAGGGTTGATCCAGATTTTATAAAGCTCACTTGGACTTAAAAAGGCTATATTGTGTCCAATCTTTTTTCACTGCACTGGAAAACAAACTCCAAACAATGAGCCACGTTGCCACAACACCGGCTTTTAAAGCTCATCTGCTGTTTCTTCATTGTGCTTGAACTTTCTAACAAGCGCAACATAAATTATTCCATATGCACTCAAATGCTGGGCTGCATAGTTTCAATTAAGCATAGCCATAATATTTGATGATGTTGTGTGTGAGTTTGGGTACAATGGGGCGTCCCACCCATAAAACAGCAGGAAGAGGGAAGAGAAAAAAGCAAAAAAGACAAAAAAAGGAATTCATTTTTAACATCCTTATTTAAAAAACAAGTGACAAACCACCAGTCACATCTGCATGCACTGCTAAAAAACAGAAAAAACATAGTGAAAACAATTAATGAAAGGAAAGAATGGGAAAAAAAATAGAAAACAATTAATGCAAGAACGTGGAGCAAAGCAGACAAAGCCAGAGAGTCATAGACAAAGAAAGGGAAAGACATGAAGTGAGATTAAGTCAGTGGACAGAGAGGTGAAAGTAAAAGAGGAAGATGAGAAGAAGAGTGTGAGAGGGAGTGAGTGGAGAAGAACAGCTGTTTGCTTTTAGTTCTGGCCCTGCACTCAGTTGAAAGTGTTTTATCTGCAGCGTCTCTGCCAAAGTCATCACTCACTCCTGAAACATGGACAAAACTCTCATTTGGTCCCTTTGTTATTGCCTTCGAAGGGCTGCACCACCCCATTTTACACACACTAGTTCAGAAACAAGAGAAAAAAATATACCCTCAGACCCTCTCTGCCACAAAAAACACACACAGGGGGTATTTCTGGGAATGCTGGCAAACACACCCTCAGGCCGCCATATTGGAGCTAAAGTCAACGCTGTGCGATGCTGAAAACCAGAGTTCCATTATTCATAGAAATTAAATAAATAAAATAAAAGGCCTTAATATTCATCAGGTCAGCTTCGAATCCATCACAATTCCTGGTGCTTTTGTTCCTGGATATCAGTCAGGAGCAGATGTGCCTGAACATGAAGAAAATGAAAAATAAAAAAAGACCTGAAGTGCAAGAAAGACTCCTAGCTTGTGATATGTGTGTGTGTTTTTTATATGCAATTGTTGTTTTCCATTTGTGACTGACTTGAGTAATACATAAAATATGTGTTACAATCTGCAAAAAAAAATAAAAAAGGAGAGGCATTTAGCAAATAAAAACAGTGAAAAATACCATTTTTAAGCAGGTGTGTCAGTTTTATGTAATGCAAAATGTTAGCATGTTATAAGACTAAAAAAAGCACTTGCAGGTATCTAATGATGTCATAGCCCAAAAATGTAGTGATTTGATCATTTTTGAGAATTCACTGTAAAATTACGGTAAAATTTATGATGTGGGCCAACATAGCTGCTGCAAACTTTCTGGAAAGCAGAAAAAAGATTAAAGATGTGTTCAATGGCTGTCTTTCTTGTTTGTCAAAATAATAATTGTGTTTCTAAGCAAAACATTCTGTCAGCATGCACAAGCGCACAGCTTAATCTGGAGTAGTGTGCACATAATCCTGCATAGACAAATGAGTGGACGTTAGTCTTGTCTTGTTACAGCATAGTTCGAATCTCAGTAGAGGCCTTTCCTCTCACAGTTTGGATGTTCTAGGTACTTTGTGTCTTCCCACCACCCATAAACATGAATGTTATGTTAATTGGTGATTCTAAATTGATCATGTAATGAATGAGCTGAGCTAAGCTGCCTTCACTTGACAGTATCTGGGAGACGCTTCAGCCCTCCAATGACAGAAAGGGTTGAAATAGGAATAGAAACAAGAAAAAAAATGTCCTCGCTCATTATTTGCAAGATACTGTGGGTGTAACACGTAAAATGTTAAATGTTACACTATGTTGAGATTGTAATTGTTTCTATCTGTCTTACAGAGAGCGTACAAAGGTGTTTTTCTTCTCTTTCGGTTTCTGAAAACAGCTTCCTTATGTGGCTAAAAACAAAGCAATGAGAGAGGCGATAGTGAACTAAAACAGTAAGGTCTAACCCCTAACCCTCTTATCCAGACATAAATGTACTCCACAGCCACACAAAGCCAAGTGGAACAGTTTATTCCATAAATTCATAAAGATAAATAAATTAAACAATAGGCCATTGATGAAGCCCAATAATATAAATTTATTTCAAGGGTCTTTACATGACATCATTTTAAGTCTAGTCAAAGGTATTAGTTCAAGCAAAATATGTAAAACAGGAATTTAGTCTAATTAGAATATCTGTGCTTAATGTTGAGATATGAAGCTTGTTTTAACTGTAATGTCATAGACACAGCCCTGACCTTTGACATTAACACACGCTCACACATGCATATATGCTCACAAAGGGTGCCAGGCGTTTCTGTAATTTCCTGTTTGGAGCTCTGTTTAGGGTTATGCTCAGCGTAGCAGGGAAAGTGTTAAGGAACGAGGAAACTTTAGCCCCAAACAGGACTGGAAATCTGATTAGTCCCCCGCTTTCATCTTCCATAAATCTGCCATCTGGCACCGGCACGATCAATAAAGACTGGACTTTATGTGACACTCTTACTGGACGGATGGGGGTGAGAGGAAGAGGAGGGGGTTCATTTTGCCTTCTAAGCCAACCCCAAACCACACAGCTGACAAAACTGAACTGCAACGCACCCTCAAATTCTCTGCTTATTTCACACACACACACACATCGAAAGATTGGCAACACATTGATCGTATGTGTGTGTGTGGGGGGGGGGTACTATAACACATAAGTACACAGTGACACACTTGCCAATCTGAGGCGGTATATTGAGTTACTGTACTGACAGTAAATATTCCTGTTGGATCATCATTCAGGGTTGACTTCCTTATGGAAACAGTTAAAAAAAAATGGTTAATATGAGGATAACAGTTGGTTTAGGTTTATCAATTCTGAGAACCTGGGTTGTAGGAAAAGTCAGGTTAAGAATAAGACTCAAGGGCTCAATCCCAACCACTCCATGACCCAATAGCCCCACCCCTCCATTTCACAGGTGTAAAGTGCCTCTTTTTTCTAAGTAATCAAGGAATAGTGGTCATGTATACAGCCAGGGCCCTGGTTGAAAGACTACATCCCAAAAGAAAACGGACCCTTACCCCTGCAAAACAAAGGGTTAGGGTAAAGGAAGGAATGACTGAGTGTTTTGTGTGTGAGTGTTTACATGCCTAAAGTTAAGACTTAATTTAAAGGGATTAAGGTTAAAATGACAGTGAGGTCAACATGCAGTTTAAGCCCAGTTACATGTAACAACATGGGCTGGCAAACAGGTGTAAGTTAGGGATGTATTGTTCGTGTTGGAATACTTCCTGCATTCAGCATATCTGTTTGAGGTGATCTCTGAATAGGATTGGTAAGCTTTAATGTGAAAAAAAACAACTTGAGAGCATCCTCTTTAGAAAGTTGTTTCAAATAGTTTTAAATGACTTTATTTCCATGGCATACTGAGCTGCAAAGCACTGACAGGTTTCTGTTTATTAGTCAAACTTCAGGTAGCCAAGCAATGTGCATAGCCTTATATCTGTGGACTAAATGTCCAAGACACATTTTTTTTCCTTCAACAGAACTAAAAGGCATTTATAGGACAGCTGTGTGAAGCACAAATATACAAGTTGTACTAATAATGTCAGCTATTCTATTACCGGACACTTCCAGGAATCTTAACAGTGATGCATCAACATTACGAGCTTTTTGAGTTGATGGTATTCCCTTTCACATTTGAACAGCTGATTAACAACAACAGGTGATCAACAATGAAAATTAACAAAGGGGCTTGTTTATGTCTTAATTACAGTTCATAAAATATGCAGGCCTGAATAAAGTGACAGATTTAGCTGATTTTTGTAAAAAAATATATTTTTTTTCTTTTTCTTTTTTTTTGAGGGGGGGGTTACAGTTTTTGTTGAGTGATTTTTCATTATGATGTTTGTTTTCTTTGTTTTTTTGTTTTGCTGTTACTACTGCTCTACTTGTCATTTCCTGTTATAGTTGTGTTCATGCATCTATTTAATGCATTCTCTACAGGAGGAGGAGGATTCCTATAGGTGGAATTCCTATGGGACCCCATTAAGTCTGTTTGACTCCTTGAAGTTGGCTAGTAAGCTGAAACACATCAATGTTTTACAAGTCATTATGACTATGCCATGATCTTATTTTAATTTTAAATTAAAGTTATGGCTGTGATTTGGACGGAAATAACATGGATTGGAGAAATGACTGTACTCAATTCCGATTTTAATTTTATATCACTGAAGATGCATTTGTGACAAACGTGCGATCTCATATTCATTTAGGGACAGTTTCAGATTAAAATAGTTTCTTATTTGTTTGTTTTTTCTCCAGCAAGTTTTACTTTCATATCACTGCACTGGCTTTCCTTAGTTAATTGTGAACAGCTCATTCTTATAGAAATCTGTGTATTTAAACTATTTAAATGGTTTCTCATTGGGTCTAAGAGAAGGTTTCTTCTCTCCAAATTGAAAAGAAAGTGACAATAATTTTATTCCAACAAATTGAGCATAAAGTCAAGGAAAAGGTTTGCTCAGGGAAGGTCACTTCTTAACTCTTCGGTAAGAAATGTACATGAGCATGCTAGTTTGTTTTTTCTCACATAAACAGGTAAGTAACTGGTTAGAATGATGAGATTTGGATTTGCTCATTCTTGTGACTTTAGGATGCTTTAAATTAGGTTGAGAGTTTACATGTATAGCAAGATAGCGTAAACCCCTGTGGACATGTTAATGGGACATGTTGTCCTTTTATTATGTTCTGAAATGAGTAAAGGTATCTGTTGATGTTAAAGGAGAATCAAACACAGCCAAACAGCCCCCATCTTCAGGTGAACTGAGCGACTGTCCACATAAAAAAAACTGTGACATATGGAGATTTCACGTGTGTGGTACCAATGAGACGTTCCTAAAGAGGGGCAGAGAGCCCAAGCAAAGCAAGTCGATTCCAATAAAGACCGTATTTCCAGACCCCAGACTCCCAAGGACTGTTAGACACACCAGTGACAGCTCCCAGCTCAGTTTGCAAAGCCCTGTGGTAAATTCCCCAGCCAGGAAGAAAATCCTATTTAATTTAACAAGATCTTCTGGCCTCTAAAAATCCTCCATGATGTCTTGGTTTGCTGGTGGGAGAGCAGAGAGAGGTGGCAGGGCAGAACGTCTGCTAAACGCTCTGGTGGAAAACTTCACATTTTTAGACAATGATATGAAATGAAAGCTGCAGGAAGGTCAAAGCACATATGTGGACAGCACAACTCACATCGTTTTAATTTGTCATGTGTTTTTATAGAGTCTTTCATTTCTTCCCTGGACAATCTGGTTTAAATTAATATGTTTTTCAGAGGAAGGAGGGACATATCTGTGCTTCACAGCCTTTAAATAAACTGAAGCCCCACACATCAACTTCTAACACAAAACTTTCCCCCTGCAATCACGTTTTATGTCACTAACCTGAACTCTCTGCTTTAAGTTGCGCTCAACAGCTGTCAAGAGAGGTCATGCAGTCCTTTAAAACACAAACACATCTCTACTGAATTTGATATCTTTAATTAAAATCTCAATATCTGTCATTTTATTTACAGTTTCTCCTGCAGGTGTATGAAGCTTTATCCCCACGTCACGGCAAACTCCCATATCTGAGCACAATCAGCTGCTGAAACTGAAATTTAATTTAATTTAATAAAAACTGAAATGGCTCAAATTGGCACCTTATTAACCAGAATATATAGGATATCGATCTGCCTTAATAAGACATGCCTTTAACCTTCACCTGGTGATGCTCACAATACCAGTTTACAGTTTACAGGTAATACAAGCCCAGCTGTTTTAGGAAAGGCTGCATTTTACTGCTGTAACTATTGGACTATATTTGAATTATTTTAACATTAATCCCTTCATTGTGGATCGAGCTGTGGATCGAGATGACCAATCACAATCCACACAGCTAAACATATGGTTCCACTACAGAGAAAGACAGATTTATAAATGAAAATAAATAATTATTGTGGTATGAACACAGGAGCATAAACGGGTCGTAGTTTGATATCAGGCGTGAATCCTCAAATTATTGGTTCCAATGTTCAAAAATCACCTTGAAGAAGCAGAAACTTTGACTATGAGATCGTTTTATATTTAGATTGTTTGGGGATGCAGCGAGACATTAGCATTGTATTCCTGCACATCCAGACAGAATCTTTGTTATGCTATATTTTGTTATGTTGGAATGTATTCTGTTTGGATCACAAGAAAACCTTTGCAAATAAAAGTTTTTACTAAAAGATTGAACAAAAAAAAGACTTTATTGATGTGATGAAACCTTTTCTCAACCGACCACAATTTCTTGATTTGTCATCTGTGCTTTAGTGCTGAAAAATTGCTATTACAAATGTGCCACATGGGGAAAATAACCCTTAAGAAATAGCCTTTTGTTTCCTTCAGTATTTTTTTTGAAGATGGCTGTTCTTTTGAAAATAAATTCATTATGAAAAAATGTTTGCATAAATTTCTGGAAGTTTTTTGGAGAAGAGATCAGATTGTGCAATTCAGACTGGTTAGGAGAAGGTGGAGTGGATTAGTACATAAAACATGTGTTTCTTGATACACAAACAGCAGCTTAAAAAAAACAACTAATTTAGATGCAGTGATGCATGTTGGTTGTTATTTGTTACATTATCATCACAGCAGTAGCTTCAAGCAGTAAAAAAAGTTTTAAAAAAACGGACACAGTCCCCAAATCTGCAGGTGGACATCATGCATTTTTCTCCACATTTTTTATTTCTAATGAGCCATAAAAACAACGCTATAAAACGTCTGCAAACTAACAACAGCAGGCATACACAGCTTCACATTTTCCTATCATTCCAACCTTATTCTTTCCCCAATTCCACCATGGATGTTGAGAGTTATCCTATTTGCAGGCAGGATCTGGCTCTGCTGCTCGTTCACTAGGATGATGAATACATTTCAATCTCCCCTTTCTGGCTCTAACTTCAGGGACCAGCACTGTGAGCCAAGATATCGGTCTTATGGCTTATCCAGAGAGATCCGTCATATACAATCCATCCACCAGCACACACATACTTTAATCACTCTACCTGCACTGATGTAAATGATGAGAGGAACTACTTTCCCTGTATAGACGTTGCAGTATGAGAACTGTGAAGTGGGGAAAAACAGCAATCTGAATGTTTAATCCAAATCCTGTGACTCCAGCATGATAAATGTTCTGTAGATGGGACAAATCCTAGTAGTGCAGATGTTTATGCAAAGTCCAATAATTTGAAAATCATTCAGGAAAACAAAGTGATGAGTCCAGGTATAGTAACAGCAAGGGTGCAGGCCTGGGTGCATTTGCCCACAGACATAAACTGTGCTTACTAAAACCTCTACTGAAAGCCGATGCAACAATTTTCAGACTGAAGTTGAGTTCTTTTGAACTCAAGTAGCATTTGACAGAGTTTCATACATGAAAAGCACATTTATTGAGTTTTCTTTATATTTTATTTTATTTATTTGTTTTTTTGGATCCAGAGTTTTATTGTTGAGTCTCAAAAGAGAATGAAACATCATGAAGGCCATCGGGGGAGATCCAGCTTCGAAATGAAAGCCAAGAAAATTAATTCACTTTTGATTTAACAACCATTTGGCTGAGAAACTCTAGGACACATTAATATATTTGGACCTAGATAAAATGGCACGGGATGTAAATAAATAATAACTTAATGCCAGACTAAACACTGAGAAGAACTGCTGACACTCTGTAGCAGTCTGGCATTTTTGACAGTGAAATTTAAACCCATATCAGTGCTTTATATATCAGGAAGGTACCTGTATCTCTTGTTGTCCACTGGCACTATGTCCATGGCAATGTAATACTGCTGATGGGGGTCCAGGCCTGCAATTTTTACTCGCATAGCAGGAAACATCCTCCTACAGGAAGAACAAGCACATTTAATGAAGTGTTGCTCAATTGTATCTGGACATGTTTAGATATACTTAAAAATAACATGAGAACCAAAAATTATGAGAGGGAGAAATATAAGGCCAAAAATTCAACTTCACAATGAGACAATGCTCACAAGCTAATTAAATCCAGCTATGGAGATATTTACAGAATCAATTAAAAATGTAGAGGACAGTCTGACGTCTTTGTGCTCAGAGTTAAATATTTCATTTTACTCAGTTAAGTCATTTCAGCTTCCTTATTTCAAACAAAAGTTTAAAAAAATAATTTCTGATACAAAGATTCATNATTTCAGCTTCCTTATTTCAAACAAAAGTAAAAAAAAAATTTCTGATACAAAGACTCGACGAAATTATAATTAAAAGGAAAACACAATTATATATATATATATACAAAAAAACAAATTATTGTTTTCCTCGAATTGCCTTAAAGCTGAGGCTTAAACTGGTGTAAACCTCATGAAAATTACTCTCCAAAAAGGGAAAACCCGTCTCCTATATCCAGTACCAGTGTGTATATGAAGACCGAGACATTTCAGTTTAATTCCACGTTTTGCACATCAAACGCAGCATTTTCCCTTTTTCATTTAAAGGTCGTAAATCCGAGGCTGCCTAATGAGAAAAGAGGGCTGTTTTCTTGCTTCCCTTCTCTTCTGGATTTATGGGCTTATTATGAGCAGGGCCGTGAAATACACACGGCGACGGTCGTGTCCGCCTTCACTCCGCTTCAACGCAAACTGATTGTTGCTTATTTATGAGCTGATTACCAATTGAAGCCCAATTCATAAAAGCAGACGAAGGCAGTCTGTAACGAGTACAGGGGAGCGACATTAGACCGTATTTCAACCTGAAGTCAGACTGAATAGAGAGGAAGAAATTGCTTTTGGTCGTATTTGACGCAGGGGAAGCAAATAAAGTCAGTTTTTTAAAAGTTCTGCAACAGCAGACAATAATAAACTGAATGAAAATATATGGAGAGCTATAAAACGATTACATATTTACTGCAAACCGAAAAAATGCCATTAAATTAGTCTGAGAGCTTATTTATCTGAGATCCGTATTGGGTGGAAGCTGGGTCGAGAAGGGGTCTTTTTGCACTAAAACGCGATCATTTTAGCTGCTACATATCTGAGAACTCGCATAAAACCAGGCTTTTGCTCGTGTCTAACAGAGCCATTCATGCAGCGGAAAGCAAAACAATTAAATGTCTAAACTGTGCTTGTTCTCCTCATCAACAAAGACATATTAGGTTAGCCTTCCACTTTATCCGTTTTTCTGCTTAACAATTCAGTATTTTATCCGCTTTTTTTAAGCAAATACTATATCATAATCTAGGCCTAAATGGTAAAGTTGGTAGTGATCAGTCCTGCAGACTGACGGACACGCAGAGAGGGGAAAAGGCGGTGGACGCACCGCTCGGAGCGGGCTGCGGGGAAGGTCCTTCCTCCAGGATCCGCAGGTCAACCTCTGTTCCTGCTCTGGGTTTTGAATGTGCCCGAGAGAGCGAGAAAAGCCACAGTATGTTACAGCGGGATTAATTAGAACCAGCTCTCCCTGTACTCCTGCATAACCTGCAGCGTCATGAAGGCCTGAACGGAGCGGAGCACTCCGCATGTGCAACACATTAACACCCTCCTAACAGAGCTAAGTTGTGTGTGTGCATACGTGTGTATGCGTTGCGTCCTTCAGAAAAGCAGTTCTTTAAAATGATGCATTTATGTGTTTTGTTACTGAACATTTGCTAAGACCGCGCGTTTATGCGTAAACTTGTTTAGGTGGAGTTGATCACACGAAAAAAAATTAAGACTTTTCAAGTGTGCAAATCATCTTTTACGCAAAGTCTAAACTTCTGGTCAAACGTGTGTGTGTCCAGCCTACCTGCCAGCCTTAGTGATGATCATCTCTGTACCGATGTCGTGGAAGCGCTTCCACAGGTCTGCGCACTGCAGCTCTACCTGGATCTCCTCCATGGAGGCCTGGGGAGAGGCGTCGCAGGGGCCCGGGGCCAAATCGGCAGGTGAGCCAAAGGAGCAGGACGTCCTCTCGGCCAGACCCTCTCCGTCCGAGCCGGGACTCGCCTCTGAGTCTGGAGGAGAAATGAGAAAGATGATGATGAGGCAGCCCTGAAACAGTGGAATTAATGCGCTTTACGGCTTTATTCAGGAAACTTGGCATAGAGAGTGAATTGAGTCCTCCCCCCAACCCCAGCTTCACATAACCTGCCGTTTGCAGTTTAGAGACGAGCGGCAGAACTTGGCTTAGCTGGCTCAGCTCGTCATGGAGCTCTGGGTTGATGTCAAAACCAGAATAAATGCTGCGTTAAGCCTTTGAAATGCGATGAATAAAATTATTCAATATTAAATTGGGCCACACAATGAAGAATTCCGATGGGAACGTTCAGCTAATGAAATTTCCCTTCAACTGATCCGCCTGGGCCCAGTTAAACAGACTGACCATTCAAAGTCATCAAAAGTCAGTAGATTAAACCTTATTCTATCCAGGGCAAATCCAGACCTACCAGGGAGGTTTCCATCCATCAAACAGTATGACCTCAGCTTCCTTTAAATGTGCTTCTTTTCACATTACTTGAAATCATTTCTAGAGATTGAGCAGGAGTCTGAACAGACATCTCAACAAAAACCTTACTTTTGTAAGGAAGGCAGTTTGCNGTCTGAACAGACATCTCAACAAAAACCTTTTGTAAGGAAGGCAGTTTCAAATATTTAAATGTACCCTAAATCTTCACCATCTCAAAAACCCTCAATTTAAGCATTTCTGTAAAAGAACATTACACAAATTGCACTCTAATCTAAGCTNAATTTAAGCATTTCTGTAAAAGAACATTATACAAATTGCACTCTAATCTAAATCCAAGCAGCTCTTTCAAGCATTAACATTCACTTCCACTACTTCCACTATTCAGCCTGACTGTAATGCTTCTTAACACATGTGGTGTTATTTGAAAATAAAATTAAATCATTTGGGGGTGAAATATCAAAATGCATCACCATTTTTCCAGCTGGGATGTCAAATCTTTAATGTTTAAACATCAACACACAGCCTTTGTTTTACTTTTCTCAGAAATACTACACAAATGATACACTCCCTCTAAAGCCAAAAGCTTTTTTTTTTAAAGGCATCTAATAGTGTATTATTTATCGAGGGCCCTGACATGAGGAGGGTGGTTGGCTTGGCAGATTGAGGTCCACAAATACGGCTATGCAAATGCAGATTTGCTGAGAGACTGGACAGCATCCCAGGCGAAACCGCTGCAGCGAAGGCTGAGCCAGCCCTGCTGGAAACGAGAGAACCAAGGAAGGAGATGAGTAAGAAGAGGAGGGGAGAAGTGATGATGAGAGGGTGTAAAGACCACGGAGAGCCAGAAAGAGTGTTTCCATCATCTTCCTTGGAGATCCATCCAGTGTCCCTGAAGCCAATGGGGATTGTCACACATGATTAGTCTCCTCTGCTTTCCTTCCCTTTTAACTGTCTGGTGCTCAACTGCCTCTTACTTTGTAAACACACACAGATTAAGAAGGAGCTGTTTTTATGTTTATTTGAACCAAAGATGTCTATATGTTTCTAAACTATTCAATCTGATTAATATAGTCTCAAGATGTAAAAAAACTGAAGTTAACTCCTTGTTTTCAAGGTTTTAATCAAAGTCATGAGACATGTTTTACTAAAACATCCACACTGATGTGGGTTACATGAAATGATAACCCACATCAGTGTATTTTTCTGAACAGACATGTGTTTTTATTTGTTGTTGTTGTTAATTTGTTTTGTTTGTGTTTTTTTTTTTTGTTTGTTTTTTGTGGAATTACCTAAATTTGAATATTAAATCTAAAGATTTTGGGATCAAAAGTGAAGCCTGTTTGGATATTTGCAGCGAATATATCCTTAAAACTTATAGGAACATAGTCATAAGGGCAGGAAATAGCAGCTAGTGGTGAGCAAAGGGAGGAATTTGGAGGAATTAGATGCATTAAAATCAACAAATGTTGCTGGATTAAATGAAATATTTAGGGAGGAATGAGATGTGAAACAGGGAAATACAGTCAGGCAAGGGGACAGTCGACTCTGCTACCCTGTCATCAGACTGAAGGACCTGTTTTCTGACACTCAGCAGCTACACACACAAACACACTCTCAGAGGTCTAAATCAAGACTCAGATCGGCAGAGACACAAACAGCTCCAGAAATCACACGCATCTGTTTTGCCATGTTTCAAGTTAAACATCTGATCTGCAGTCAACTTGTAACCCAAAACTTTTATCACAGCATCCAGTTTATGTCTCTGTTTAAGTCAAAGCATCAGTTTCAAGCTGAACAGACATTTATTGATGAAGAAAAATTTGCCCACTCAGCAGAATACTTCTCTAACTGTGGTTAGCTTCAAACACACACACATAGTAACACATTCATATTTGGCCCTCAATGAATGTGAATTTAATCAGGTCAGTGCAGCATATCCAACTGTTCCCACTTTTCTCATTTTGTCCCCCACAGCAGTGACAGGCAGCTGGAGAGAAGCTGAAAGTAGTTTAGAAATGTGTGGAAATTAAACACAAAGAGAGCCAGCTTTAAAAACAAAATAATAATAAAATATATATATATATATAAAATAACAGCTTGATTTGATCATTTATTATGGTGCTGCATTTCTGATAGAAAACATTATTATTGTTATTATTATTATTAAATAATTATTTTTAAACTACAGAGCATTAAAATATATAAAGATTATCCATTTTTTTAAATCATCATTTGAATTAGATGGGTAATTAAATGTTGCTAAATGTCAATTTAATTGGCCTTGCTTTTTTCATAAGTTTGACATATTTTTCAAACCTATATTTTTTAGAAAATGAAACAATAAAATAAAATATTTAATACAGAGCTCCTTAAAATTTTGAAAAGCCATTATGCTGAGAATTATACACTTCAACACAAATGGTTTCCAAATAAGACAAGCTGGAATTTAGGACACATGGTATTTCTGTTTTGATGATGAGGAGCATGAGAGAAATTCACTTTCTTGGTTTAAATATCTGAAAGTATAAGAACGTCATGTAGGCGAGATCAAAGTGTCAGCGGAAATTCAGCATGGCTTTTAAACTATATATATATATATATATATATATATATATATATATATAAACAAATCAGCTGTTACAAATGAAGTCAGATTACTAAACATGTTCAGTCTTTTTTTTTATTATTATTATGTTAATACATTTTGTGAAGCTGGTTTCTGAAGAGGACGGTAGATTGCCAGCTATGGATAGCTCCACCTGGTCCTCGCTGAAGGAGACTGAAGCACGAAGATGGAGACAGTAACACCGCCAGTCCCGAGCAAAGCTCCTTTACCAGCCTGTATGCCGAGACTGAGAAATTACTGCTGATAAAGAGACTGATTGTGAAGATTGGTTTATTTCAAAAGTGGTTTTGGTAAATGTCATTTTATGGATATTAACAGAAGCAGGGTGAAAAGGTCAAGTGATTGTAGGAAGTTGCTTCCGCGCAAAATGATCAAAGTGTAGTTTAATGTGTTAATTTTGCTTTAACACAAATATATGAGGGATATGTGGAGGTAAGAGTTTTGTGAGGTCTAACAAAACTACATTTTCTCTGCTAACTGGACTGTTGAGCTCTTCCAGGCAGGCTGTAAAATGCGTGCTTGCTGTAGAGTATGTGCATTTCTCAGTCCTGTCCTTGTCTTTGAGGCTAATAAACGTGTTATACGACCAGCCGGCTTCTAGCTTCGCCTGGAGCTGAGTAAAAAATAAAATCACTCCGTTAAGGATTCCTCTAAACCACATAATTTGACCACAGAGACTCGCTGTTCTCGGTCACAGCGCCCGACGCGACACAGTGGAGGCTTTAGGACCCGGGCAGGACCCCGCTGAACCTGCCAGGAACTCGCCTGCTAATGAGTGAGGGGGGGTCAAACCGGGAACTGGATTATTTATTCAGCCTGCAAATGCTGAAAACTACACGAGATAAAACTTGATTTTAAATAACTTTATTTAACTCACTGAGGCCTCACTGAAGCTTTCTTCTTTTTCTTCTTAATTAGCTTACCCCCTCTTTCCCCCCCCTTCTTTGTTAGAAAATACACCAACCGGCTGCTTCTCATATTTTTTAGTTTTACTCCCCTCATTTAACCACAGCGCAGACAGCTCTACACATTAACAAATACCTCCCCATGAGAGATCCTGGGACAGCCTCCCTCATTAAAGCTTCAATTTTATTTACTTTTTGGGGATAAAGTTTGTCCTGCAATGAGTTTATAATCATTTTAAACAGAAATAGGTGCTGAATAAAAAAGGTTAGACTGCAGCTTCTGCCTCCTTCCTGGTTTCTACACATATTTAATGACCCGTACAAAGCAGCAATCATTTCAAGGAAAATCATAAAATCCATTTTATTTGCAAGAAGTCTAGAGTTAATGCTAGCAGTTTGTAAATTAAAGATCAATAAACAATGTTTTGTGTGTATTATTTAAACCATAGATGTAAAAGTGAAGCGCGGGCACGCTGCCGTCCTGAAATCAAAGCAGAGCGCGCGCGGCTGGAAGTAACTTGAGGCCTGAAGGTGAAGTTACTGCAGCAGGTTTATCTCGGAGTCTTTAAACTGTTCATCCAAACACTGAACTCGCCGGAACTTCGCGTAAGAAAGCAGGAAGCAGGTATAATTCATGGCACGTTTAACTCACGGTTTAGTTAACTTTGAAAAACAAATGTGTCTGAAATAAATAAAAAAAAAGTACTTTAGGATTAAACTTAAATACGACTTTAAAATTACATACTTGCGTAAACTGACATTCCACGTACAAAGTGTAAAAGAAAAAGTTTCTCTTTGTATGTTTTCTCAAAGGGAGTTTTAATATATTAATTTTTATTGTTCGAACAGTTATTTATTTAGTTGGTCATCCTGAAAAGTATATATTCATTGTTCTTTTGTTGTTAAAGAGTATGGCCTACTTGATAATTTACTCGTTGAGTAATATCTTTGAGAATACATGACTGCTTACACGCTTCTCATGAATCATTCGTGTTTCATCTTTACCTTACATCCTCTCCGAATGGCCTCAAAACCTTGGTGTTTTGCGTGTGACGCATTTGAAACCATTTTTCAAATTTATTTATTTATTGTTCAAATTGCGGTGTACAACTGGGAGATATATGTAACCTAGAGAACAATCTAAACACTAATTCTAAATATCTGAAACCTGTTTATCTTTGAGAGTGAAAAACATTGGACTAAGGG